>JAHWFP010090929.1:807-18546 GCA_023313725.1 Lithobius niger
TGTGGAAAGGCGTACTCCAGATGCCAGAGACGGCAGTGATGTACCGTAAAGTGCTTCCGGCATGCGCAGTTTGAACCCCCAAACTCCCAAAATGTATGAGAATATGTGATAAAGAACCTGGGTATATGTGAAAAAATGCTCTTCAGATGACGGAGATGGCAGTGACTTACCGTAAAATGATTCCGGCATGCGCACTTCGTCCGATCTAACCCCAAAACTGCGAAACCCTGAAAGTATATGAGAGTACGCGAAAATTATCCTGTGAATATGTGAAAAAGTACTTTTCAGCTGGTGGCGTACCCTAAAATTCCGGTGATTTGCCCCGCACCCCCATTGGGAGCACTAAAAAGCACTTTCCGCAAAGCCGGCTCTTACGGCCTCCCCACTCAGAAACTTTTTTCTGGCAATGCCACTGTGTATTCAAGTTACATTTTATCAGCTACGTTTTAAAAATTATTAAATGCGTTAAATTTTCTGCCATTCGTACTTTTCATTTTCTTTCAGTTTCATCTCGGTGCATCAGCAGCACAGGGCCACCATGTTGGGCCCTCTGAGGAGTTCAAACACTTTCATTTCCAGCCATCTACAAGTACCATCCGGGGAAGGCAGTCATTGTCACAGCAAATCACGTGGCGACATCTCACGTCGCCACCAAACAACACCAATGTGGGCCAGGAAGGAGGGCCTACGAGGCAGCGTCATAGGAGAATCCTGTTCATAATGTGTTAGCTCATAACAACACAAATGTAATTACACAGGATTGCCACCAACCTGGAAACTCAGGGAATTTAAACTACGTTTGAAACTCGGGGAATTATCTGATTTTTTTTTTTTTTTTACAAAAAACCTGGAAAACTCGGGTAAAAAAATATATAATGCAATTAAATAATGTATTCCCATCTAAAAGCTTCAGCCTTGTTAACACAAAACTGAAAATCCGAATTTGCTGAATTTACGTATTTCATACACTCCCTGTATGACTCAGCAGAGAAGAAATCGATATATATTAAGATTTCACACGATATAGCGAGTGGATCTACACCATACAAAAATTACTTCCTAACAATTCGAATTTGGCTAAGAGACCGGGTCATTGTTTATGGCCGGGGCAAGGGGGGGGGGGGGGAGGGAAAATTGGCCCCCCAATTTTCCCAGACCCCCACCCAAACCAAGGGCCAAAAAATAGTGTTTTTGCCCCCCCCCCCCCAAAAAAAAAAAAAAAAAACGAAAGACTTTCGTATACCTATTGGGACTGTCGACTGTCTGCAGATGATTCCTGTAGCCAAGATTAATGCTGTAGACAAAGTAAGTAAGTAGCTCTCCACACCGACAATTACCATTAGTGGTAAGGAAGCGTGTCTTGTTTTTAACGAAAAGACATGTTGGGTTAAAAATGTTCTCTAAAATGTTCCTTACGCCCATCTCTTGTCGAGATTCATACAATAAATATGATGAACATGCTGTTTGCTTTGCTTCTATGCCCACATCCGTAATCACAGTCAGAACCTGGAAGACAGAAGAAGCCAAGAAACCAGGTGCCAAGGCTTTTCACAAAGATCTTCGTCAAAACTATACTTGCAGTAATGTTTACTAATAGCTTCAAAACCTTGTAAAGTCTCACATCATGGAGGGATCTGAGGGGGGGGGGCGCTTTTAGAAATTTTGACTGTTGAAGTGCCATATTTGAGGTCCAAATATGACTTTTTCTTCAGTTGGTCAGTGTGTTTTTGCCCCCCTTCCCTCTTGACGGGACCTGAAAAATGTATGACCTCTCCCTCCCCCTTCGAGAGGGTCCATAAACTTCATGACCCTCCCCCCCAATTTCCTCTGCCGCCTCTCCCCTCCCCGGCGATAAATAATGATCTGTCCGTACGTTACGAAATTCATAACCCGTTGATATTAATTTTCTATTTACGTAGTTTTGTCCTTTGCCCGGGTCATAAGATTTATTTTTAAACGGAGGACTCCACAACCGTGGATGTCAAACTTCAAACAAACCGAACGCAAATAAGATTGACCCCGTTTCATTTTTTTAATACGTCAGTTTTGAAGTCTCGCGAAACCTCGGAGGGAAAGTCGATGACTCGAGTGTTTGATTGTTCGATGGCGAGATCGGACGGGATTTTCCCCTCCAGGCTGAAACAACTGCAAACAGCGGAGCCGGCCCTTATTCCCCGCCGTTTGGATAATCTTTGACTTATAATATTTTTCCCCCCTTTTATTTTTATTTATTTAACTTTTGATAAATGGACGTTCCAAGCCGGTATGTACGCGCTGTGCCATACCAGCCTGCAGCGACGTGTTTTCTTTTATGTAGGAGGATCGTGTTTTAATGGCAGTGTTCAAATAATCAGGATTTAAAGTGAGAGGTGAGAATGGACACTTACTATAAATAGATGATTCCCAAGCAACGGTACAAGAACGTATTCGTTACGGAATAATTTTTAATTAGTCTGATTGTGGTTTTTGTGAGTGTTAACTATATGTATGTGTTTAAGGAACCCAAAGATGTATTTGTGCCCAAATTTGCGGAAGGTATAATTTATAAAATAAAATGAAACCCTAAATAATTAACTTTAAAAAAAATAAAATGAAACCCCTAAATAATTTATCTGAGGAAATAAGATGAAAATGAAGTGAAACCCTACACCGTTACCCTTTCAAACGCCCTTTCAGAAAATAAAATGAAATCCAGGACAAATTTAGAGAGAGAAAAAGTACGAAACCGTGAACAGCTAGCTGTCAGAAAACAAAATGAAACCTTCACAATCAGCTTTCACGTAATAAAATGTAACTCCAAAAGGTAGCTGACAAAAAAACTTCTTTAAGACTTCATTAATAGAATTGATAATAAATTACTTGCTCACCTAGTAGATTTTCTGCTTTAAAACTTTAGATTATTTAGTGAATTAGAGGAAAAACAAAAATAAAAGAGGTTTATGTTTGTTTCCGAATTTTGAAATTCTTGCTGCAAAACAAGTGCTACCGGTACAAAAAAAATGATATAATTAAAAAAATCCTGATTGTTTTGTTTTGATCGTTATTTGTTTTTAACTTTAAATCGTGATTTTTACCAGTCCTGGGCTTAAAGAGAAACGCTTGAAAATTTGGATGTGTAAAAATTTGAAAGGCATGATTGTCCATTCTTCAGGGCCGGAATAAATGGGATGCTTTGGGTGCTGAACAACGGGCCACACGCCGAAAAGGGCCTCAAGGGTGCCTCACTGCGCGGGAAAAATAAAATAAGGTATTATTTTAGGCCGCTAAATATTAATTCAGTGGTCATCAAGAGCACACGCGTGGGCTTTTTCTTAGCGGATGAAACGTTTTTTATGACATTGTATATAAAAAAAAATTCCCATTAAGTACCAACTCTTTCATCAAACACTTCCTGGAGCCGATGACTATATCAGCCCTTTGCTCCATTCACACACTCGCCTCAAAACGGATCTGAGGGCCCGTTCAGAGGCATGTCACAACTAAAAACTTGGATGTAATGAAAGACTTTTGTGAAATGTACAACATGCACTCTAAACATGGCTGGACCTGATATTAAAACATAGATATTGTACTCCTCAACAAAATACAAGCTACTAAATTTTTTTTTGTTTAATAAAAGCAAAAAAAAAAAAAAACCGCTCGCTCGCGTCAATTTTTTAGTACCACTTCTGAGAACCACTTAATTAATTTTTAGCAGTCTTAAATTTAAAAAAAATTATTTTACGTTTATATTTTTACAAAAAAAAATTATTGTTCAAAAAAAGAAAACTGCTTTTGTTGCGGGTCTCGGGGGGAGGGGGGAGGTAAAACAAATACGGATGCAAACCTATTTACGACCGACTGCCTGAGCGGGGAATCAAACCCACGACCTTGAAATGAAAGGCCGAGGTCCTACCGCTGAGCCATACTGACACGGCCACAATAAATCTTAAGCACAAGGCCTCTTCGAGGTTTAATTCGGCCCTGCCATCCTTTGTAGAAGCAATGGGGAGAGGATAACATTCTCTTTAAAGATTTTAGCTGTCTCTAGCTCAGCTTGAACCGAAACTGCTTGTGACAGATCTGATCTAACTTGCTTTCTTTTCCCCGGGTTCGTAACGGACTCCCGTGCCTCAAAAACGATATCCCTCGGGAAAATTTCGCTGCCGGGAAACGGGAGAAGTACGAAATTCAATGCACTGCAGCTGTTCAGAACAAAATACCCCGAAAACTTTGTTACCATCGCAACAACTGCTCAGGAATATTCCTTTCCGATTGACGTCACCGAACGCAAACCGGAAGCGAGACCCACTTCGACCTTCTCTTCCTGTGCATAGACACTTCCGGTTCGATCGAACCGAAGAGTTCCCCCCCCCCCCCCCCCCCCCTAAAGTTAAAATGGAGAATACAACTGAAACGGTTTCAAAGTGGCGAAATCCTGCAGGCGTACAAGGTATCTGCATTATCAGGGAGCAGAAATCGCAAGCTCTGTCGCCCACCCCCAGAGGGTGTTATAAGAGATCGATCAGTCTCTCCTTTCTACCGCTTCCTGGCGCCACTCGCTGTGCGCCGCGGTGCAGCTTGGGATTGGGAAGTGATGGCCCGAAATGAGTCACTGGCATTGTGGATCCAATGGCGATCTTAACTAACATACGAACAATCCGGCCAAACTAATTAGCTTTTTTTTTTTTTTTTAGCAATTAGAGACTTTTGCCCTCTTATTTTGTATCGTCCTATTATTATTATTATTATTCCTTTATCCATTTGTACTATAATAGTTATACTTAAATGCTGAGAGGCCTTGTCACAAAATACATGTTTGCTACTGCAAACATTTTATACTTTGGGTTACTTTGTTTTCTAATCATGTAATGTATTTTTTTTGTATAATTTTTCGTAATGTGTCTTTGCACACACACATTCTTGCGAATTTTGTGCATTTTTTTACCCCTTTTTATTCCCTTAAAATTAAAATTAAATTAAATTTTGTTTATTACAATAATGGCCCCAATCTTAAATAAATATTATAAAAAAAAACATTAAAATCTGTTACATATGGCATTTCATATAAAAAAAAAAAAAGACTGACATTTACAAATTTTAGTATGGTTTCTTGTCAGTAACATCGTTGTTGGCAAAGTGTGTTAACAGATTATTTAACTGCTACGCATGTATACGGTATAGTATTTTTTTTGTTTTTGTCCTAAAAAGAACAAAAAACTCGTTCACAAAGCAAACAGTCTGCATTAAAGACTGGCCTTGTGTGACGATAGACAAGTCTGAGAAAGAAAGAAAAGACAACTGCCCCGACTGGGACTCGAACCCAAGACTTCCTCCTTACCAGTACCAGCGGGAAGTCCAGGGTTCGAGTCCCAGTCGGGGCATTTGGGCGTTCTAACCACTGCGCTACCGGGGCAGAACCTGGTTACTGGCTCCATCCGAGCTTAGCTGTTCAACCTTTCACAGTGGTGGGCCTAAACTGAGACCACAGACATACAGAAGGAGGGAAAGCCACCACTGAGGCTTTAGGTCGCCACTCAAAAAGGGTGAACAGATGCTAAGTCAGATCGGCTGGAGCCTGTAAGCCAGGGTCCGCCCTGGTAGCACAATGGTTAGCGTGCCCAGCTTGGAAGCGGGTAGTCCAGTTGGGGGCAGTTGTTTTCTTTTTTAATTTTTCACAATAGTGTATCTTGTATCATCTCAAAGCCAGTCTTTAATGCACACTGTTTGCTTCGTTTACCCTTTACTTCTTTATTTTAAAAGTTTTTATACACGAGTTATATTCTTATTCTGAAAAGTTATTAATGCAAAAGAAAAAAAAAACACTGAATGGTGGAATAGGTTATAAATATACCTTAAAAAAACTTTAAAACTATTGGAACAAAAAAAAAAGTCAGGCGTAGCTCATTGCATTACTTTTGAGAAGTGTTGAATACTGCTTACCCATATCGTTCGCTTCACTCCCTCATTTGGCTTCGATCATACAGTTTAATCAATTCTCTGAGCACCGCAAAATCCAGGAACTGATTATGCCGTTAAACAGCATATGTTTTACTTAGAAAATGTATCTGTTGCTCGGATATCACTCGCTTTGCTCGCTCAAGCCACGCACGTCCGTGCTTCAGAAACGAAAATGTTTGAGCACCTTTTAAAACATTTCCGTGCGTTAGATTATAGTTGAAGACAGGCTGTTTGGAGCTATGTGTCACCTTCTGGTTACTGAAGATGATGGCATGCGTGGTGGAATCGTGTTTGTGGATGTGTTAAACTTGTTGCCTTAGCATAAATCGTTGTATTGTTCACCAACCAGGTCACATAGTAAAATAATAATAGTATTGTCAGTCGTTAGATTTTCGATGTTTTTATTTGATACTCGTTTACTAACTACGAACTTAGCTTATTGTGCGCGCATCGGATCTTGAGTCCTTCAGGTATTTTATGAGCGGCTACATATTCCTGGAAGGAGCGGTTTTAATCGACGGCCGCCATTATTTTTGTAACCATCTAGGATCGCAACAAGGTGCTCTGCTATCGAAAACATACAATCGAATATCTGTATTCGTTCTGGGGCGAACTCAAGATAGGCCGTGGACACATTAGGCTTACTTTTGGTGCAAATTTCTTTCCAATTGTTGCTCATTGCTTGCTGAATAAATCCCCAGTTATCCATTCCATCAAACTTGGGCATTATGAACAGTTTTGAGAACAGTAATTCGCATATTTAAGGGTAAAAAAAAGAAATGAAAACACACTAATCAGCAGCAGTGTAGTTTAATTCTTTTATTTGTCACTACTCCTGTTTGTAGGTGCGTTAAGTCCAGAGAGGTAGGCAAACAAACACGTGCGCAAACAAATTGCATCTATTTAATGAAGTAGAAGGCAAGCATCATCACGTACCGTTAGTTCCAGGTTATTTGAGAAGTTCCTGGAACCGTGAAAGAACAGACAGACCGACAGACACACACAGGCAGACAGACACGACACCAGCACTGGATAAGAAGTTTCTTTGCTCTGTTTACCACTAAAATCATGCAAGAATATAATAAATTCAAAAGAGCAAGCCAGCAAGGACACAAAACAAAACACTAAAATTGTGACGTTTCGGGAGGCATTCTTCTTGTTATCAAGCAAAACGATTCGTTATTTAACACATATACAAACCCGACAGAGGAAACCTACATCACAAAAACAAAAGAGCATGAACATGAAAGTTGGATAAGAATGATCCCGTCAGTGTGGAAACTGGTGTAGGATCCCAAGCTCTCACCCGATGAGAGCAGGGAATATGAGAACAGGTGTGAGGTTTTGGGTTCCTATGTTAGTTCCCGTACTACTGATTGGGTTTATTTCTACCTAAGTTCCATTTTTGCCCTATTTGATTTTGTGACGTGGGCTACCACAATATTGTACGTATGTTTTATATACGTCTCGACTTTTTTTTTATTACTAATATCTTGTTGCTTGATAATAGATAGAATGCTTCCCTAACGTTGCAGTTTTAGTGTTTATTTTGTCTGCCTGCTGGTTTTCAACTTTTCAGTTTGACTGAGGTGCTTCTCCCATTTGCAGTAAGAAGTCTAAAAAGGTAGAGTTATTGCAAAATGCAACTGACGCGCTAATTCTTAAATTGAAGAATCTAGAAAATGGCGAGCCACTCTCAGCTCTTGTTTTCGCACGATGAAAATAAATCTTGACCTGTTTTTGTGACTTTCCTTTTAAAACCGTGGCAGGAAACGGCAGGAAAGAAAAGGGCGTGTGTGCCTCTGGGTCACTGGGGAGAAAATGAGGGCGTCACATCGAGATTCGGGTGAGCAGGGACGAGGTTGCTGGGTAGTTGGTCTAGAATTCCCGCCGTGCGACCAGTCAAAATCACGAGTTATGTATCGTTTGGCGCTAGATAATAAAAATGTCGTTTGCTGCGCCATTGCTTTCTTGTGAGGGGGCGGGGGTCTTTATATTGTTGCGTCTCGCCGATGATGATGCCTGGGTAGTTGGTTGGCCAGACGGTTCAAGTGGACGGCTATTTTGGACCCACCCGCTAAGATGGTTGTGGGGTTCCCTCCTCCACTTGTTTTGTGGTCTGATAAAGGGAAGGAGTTTCAACATAGCTGCTGATTTAGTCCATCTCCAACCCCATTTGCAACAGGGTTCAGATAAAAACCGAAAAATGAGAAATCTCAGGGAAAATGGCAGAAGGTAGAAAATCTGAGGGAAATTACAGGAAAAACAATCGTGTTTGTTATGAAAATCGGAGAAATAAAAAAAAAAAAAATGTGCCTTCGTTTCCATTCACAGAGTTCGTGTATTAAATGTTACGTATTAAAGGGTGGCTATGTATCAGTTGTTTTCGATTCTCCACAATACAAGGTACATGGAATTATTCGTCTATTGTAATTCAATGCGCTTGTAAGTTTTCGCATTTTGCAACAATAGACTACTTTTCTAAACAGAAAACAGAAAAATAAGAAGTCTCAGGGAAAATGACAGTAGGTGGAAAATCTGGGGAAAACTTCCGGAAAAATCAAAATTTTCTCCATTTTTGGGGGAAAATCAGGAAAATTAAAGAAAAAGTGCTCTCATATCCGATCGCAAAGTTCATGTATTAAAATGTGATGTATTTAAAGGATAGATAGGTATCCGTTAACGATACTCCACAACAAGTTTAGTCACGAGGAATTACTCATCTGATGGTAGTCAAGCCCTTGTAAACTCTTTTGCATTTTACAACAACAGAATGACTTTTACTGCGTGTCACCAAGCAGAATGAAAAATAATTGTGTCCCAGTGTGCACCGTGAACTTTGTGAGGGGTCCACGAGGACTATAAAAAATCAACTTAGCAGGTACAGCCAATGTCTAAGCCCTTTTTGTAACTAGTTTCAGTGGCTTCAATCATGTTTTAAATTGGGCTTAGAAGTAATCTTGCCTCTCCTCGACAAGATCGAGCAATCGTTGATGGAGACCCATAGCGAGATTTAAAGTTTAAAAGCTATGGGTAAACTAGGCTTACATACATACCTCTCAAACTAGCTTCAAATCGTATTGCCTTGAGTGCAAGATGCCATACGGCAAGTTGTTTTGGAGGTGGTATTTTGTCTTCCCTCATTGCCCTCCCCTAAAATTTTCCCTCTAACCAACTGTTTGCGATAAGAAAAAGGCTTAGACTAGCAGTGATGATTAAGTTTTACAGAGTCTAGTTGTAGAAATCAGGCTTAGACAAGGCACAAGTGGTTAGATTGATCAGCTACAAGCCAAGTTGGGTGCCGAAACGAAGGTACGCCCTTGGTATCTTCCTACTGATCAAGGTACATAATATGGAGCCTTAAAAAAGTATGAATAAGTCTTCCGATATGTGTAAGATCAGGTATAAGTCAATTTTAAATTGAGGTGGCTTGAAGATTTTGTTGTGTCCTAGGATTATAGTTTATACACAGCCTTTGCGAAGTTGAACTTTGCACACCTAGTCATTAGGAGTCGATCTCTCCCTCGTTGGAGCACGTGAAGACAAGATTGGCTAGGTAGGAGCTCTAGGGCTGAGAAGCAAAAACCGCATTGAACGTCCATCTAAGTCGAGCCACGCATGCCAAACGTTCCGCACCAGTAGGTGACGTTTTACCTTATAGGTTTGCATCCTCAGCCGTGGGCTGACATCGTCAACCATTGGTTTTAAGACAGCTTCGCTCATTTCCCCCATCAGGTGTAACATTGGTTAGCGGTTTCGTCACAATGTCGCCTATGCCATTTACAGTTGGACTCTTGTTTACTCACGTGACGGCGTTGTGGGGATCCGTGATGCCTTCTGGTGGATGTCATGGCGGATATTAAATTTACATTCCACGTAGTATTTCCTTCCTGCCTTAATCATAAGCGTAGTGGGAAATTCGTAATTCACTGTCCCATTCTAAAGAGTTTTTATCTTAAAATGTGGTGCTCCTTGACAAACCCTAATTTTTAAAAAATCTAAAAATCAAGGTGTACTAAGGATCAAATAGTCGCTAGTGCTTTCCTTATTTAAATCTGCATCAAAGCAGAGGTTTTGAAAGTGGATCCCTTGCTGTTTATACCCGGCCACTATCTTTGATACAACTCTTGAAACAAAATCCCTAGGTGCCATGAGTGTGCGATGTAAAAAATTAAATTTTCTCGGTCTCTAAAATTTTTTTGGGTGGAGCAGTCCCATTTTGCCCGGGTTGTGTAATGAGTTTTTACAAGGAAGTCTTGATAATGACGGCAAGGAAAGTGTGATTTCTTGACTGAATTACTTATAAAACACCTGGAAACAGTTTCTTAGAAAACCTGAAATACTAGGAAAATTAGGAATAGCAAAAAAGTCTGAATCCTGTTACGTGCAACTGGCTACTGAGGACACAGTAAACAAAGCTTATCGTTATGCTCACGATATGGTCTTTGTATATCATTTAACGTTTTACTTGCGATTTAATTTAACAAATCAAATTCTGTTTAGATCATGGCAGGGTGAATTGTGGTTGGGTGCACGTATTGATTTTCCCCTCCTTTCTTTGTTTTTTTGTCTCGAATCTTTCTTTCCTTCTTTGCCCCTTATTTCTTCATTTTCCCCTATCTCCCAGTTCCTGAATTTCCACCCTCCCATGAAATGGGATTGACCTCGGGGCGTTTCGGCCTTCCCCCAAGCGACGATGCCTGCCTCCCTTTCGTGCAGAGTAGATTGAAGTAGATTGTCTCTATAGTGGTGCACCTGGTGGCAAAAATCCTGGACGAGTGACGTCGGTGGCAAGGCCGGCTGGGATAAGAACTGTGCGTCTCGTTTTCATGGATTTCAAGGATTTCTGCTGGACAACGTCCGGCTTGTAAAGTCTCTTGTTGACTCTTTAATTCCGAGGGACAGAGTTAAAATGGGTGTACACCATCTTTAATTTCTAACTAAGCGTCCAGCGAGCGGGATTGCTTAAGTGCACCCTCATGCTGGATTTTTTTTTTGGGGCGGCCCCCCCCCCCCCCGACGGGTGGCATAGTTTAATAAATCCCCAATTGGGCTTTTTTTTTTATTGAATTTTTATTTTAGTGACTTCCGAAGCCGCTTGTAGGAACTTTTCAGCTGTGCTGAGTTTTGAGTGCGTGATAACTTTTGAAGCCGTTCCCCTCTTTATTTCAAATTTTTCTACACACATTTAATCAGGAAAATTGGGCACAGTATTTCAACGATTTTGAGTTCAAATTTCAAAATTAGTGAGACATTAATAACTATTCAGAGAAATTTTAATCACAAATTAATGTACAACCAAAATGACATAAAACGAATCCTGAAAGCACGAAACCGTATGAATCGTTACAGCCTTTTTATAGCTTCGTCAAAAATTGATCGATTTTGACGTTCTAAAGCACCATTTAACCGTTTTTAAGAGTTTCGAATAGCGCTAACATTCTGCTAAAATTGTTATTTTAGCGAAACGTATAAATAACTCTCCAAAAGCAATTTTGGACCAGAGGAACTGCTAGGTAAACACGCTAGGGATAAGATTTACTCTAGAGAATAGTGTTTTCCCGATCACTCTGCACTAGGTAAAAATTACTGTGCAAAATTGGCCTAGTTTGGCTTGGCCTTCCTACAGCAACCTCAAGATTATTTGGTAAATTTTCGCTCGTGTAACTATAGGCCTACCATACTCAAGTAAAGGCCTAGTTGCCCATGTATAGGCCGACTTGCTCAAATAAAGGCCTACTTACTCAAATACAGGCCTATAACTCAAATAAAGGCCTACGTACTCAACTATATGCCTACTTACTCAAATATAGGCCTACGTGCTCAAATAGGTCTACGTACTCAAATATAGGTGTACTTAATCAAATAAAGGCCAACTTACTCAAATACAGGCCAACTTACTCAAATATAGGCCTACTTACTCAAATATAGGCCTGCTCAAATAGGTCTACTTACTCAAATATAGGTATACTTGCTCAAATAAAAGCCAACTTACTCAAATACAAGCGAACTTACTCAAATATTGGCCTTCTTACTCAAATAAAGGCAATACTACAATAAAACAAATTAAAAAAAAAAACTGCCCGGCTGTTTGGAGAAGACTGGCGAAAGAACTTCCTGCTTTCAAAAGTGATCTTAGTTTCTAAGTTTTAGAAACTGGACAAAATAGGCCTAGCTTAGACCCATTTTGCTTTTGTTTGATTTTATTTAAATTTCATGATTTAATCTTATGCAAACTTTGTTGCTTTCGCATCCTTGGTTTCTTGTGTATGATGTTGTTATAATGAAACTTATGTGTGGATTTCTGCACTTACCTGATGACAGGGATAAAACTGTCTCTGAAATGTTGTGCTGCTCTGGTATTTTTGTGCACTATTCTAGGCTGTTATAATCAACTAGCACGGATGGTGTTGGATGCACCATTTGCAATGCAGGTTTGGTCGCTCATGTGTATGTCAGTATAGCTTACCAAACTATTTCTTTAATCACATTTTTGAGCACGTTGGCTAACAAACGCTGATTTACGTTCACTTCGCTCACTCAATCAGAACATCCTACATCAGTAGTTCATCCCTTGGTTGGCGTAAATAATGCAATGGAGGTGGAGTTGTATTAAACATAACAAACTGGATGATGATAGAGAGAGTACGCCCCGTCTGGCGAGAAGATAAGATAAGGACCTGCCCTCCTCCCCTGTGACGGAAACGAACTGGATGATGATTTCAGTGCATTTTTTTGCACACACTGGCAAACAAAAGGTGATTTTCGTTCGCTTTGCTCACTCATTCAGCGCATCCCCCTTTATTCGCTCCTCCCGAAGTTAGGGTAAAATATATACGCACTGAAGCTGCAAATTGTTTTAAAAAATCAACAAACTGGATGATGTTTCCTCATGGGAATATAGTCTGAAGCCAGGCGCTGAACAACCGTCTTTCCCTCATTTGTTGTCGTTTCTTACTGATTGTGTCGCCCCCAGATGTATGTCATTTTTGTTCTCACTACCACTGCGGATTAATGTTCCTTGTGCACTTAAATTGTCAAGTAACAGTGGTCTTGTACACATAAATTTGTTCTTCGATGTCAGTGGCCGTTTCAGTGTGCATCTGGCCTAATTGTGTTATATATATATGTAGATATGCTGTACTTGTGCTTTTATATTCACAAACAGTTTTAGTCAGCCGTCCAAAATTATCGAAAACTAGCTTATCCCCGATTAGATGACGCAATGATAAACTAAATGCAATAACAAACAGATTTGGTCGTAAATATAATTAGGCTTATAATTTATGTATATCAGCTGCAGTTGAGTCATCACCGTGCGCTGCGATACGATTATAGACGGAGGGGGGAAGGCGGGGTGGTCGGCGTATAGGATTAGGGGAACGGGGGAGGAGTTTTGACGATTTACGGCAGGTGTAAATGTTGCGCTGCCCGCGTTGACACGTCCAGATTCGGGCGCCAATAATGTTGACGAGAGAAGGAATTTTATGTTCGTTTGTTGCACGTTGGCAAAGCAGGATCCCCCTGTAATTGAAACGATTCTAATGATAATTCATTGTGTGAGAAGCCCGTTGAGGGCTTTATAACGTACGACCATGCGGTTGCTAACCCCCTTCCCCCTCTCTCCATACCCATTCCTCCCTTCATCCATTCCACATCCCTCTCGACCAGACGCGATTGGTGCACCAATTTGAATCACGTGCGTGCACCCCCTCCGTCTGACGAATATCTCCACGCATGTACAATCGATTATAACCATCCACGTATGCGTAAAAAGCGAGGGAAAAGTCGGTGAAATGGGCTCGTGTGAGACACCTTTTGCACTCGTTACATTAGACAGGTCAGGCCCCAAAAAATCCTGGGAGGAACCTTCGGGGAGCATCCAGTGGCTTTCTTGAAAACTGACAAGTTAAAATGTAAAAGCACTGGAACGAAGTATGTTGGAAAAAGAGGAGCACAAAAACTTAAATATAACCCGATGTTTCGAGCTGGCTCCAGCTCATTATCGAAGGAATGAAAAACACAACTGCACTAAAACTGCATGAAGGTGACAACTGGCGAATGCAGGCAAAAAAGACCTAATTCAAAACAATAATTCGTACAATTGAAAAAAGGAGAATTTGAAATGCACAAAATTCAAAGTTTTGAATTCACCTTTTTTCAATTGTTCGAAGTGTTTCTTTCGACTAACGCAGTTTTGCCTGCCTTCGTGACTTCGTCTATTTGCACCTTCATGCAATTTTAGTGTAGGCCTATTGTGTTTTTTTTTTATTCCCATGATGATGAGCTGTAGTCAGCTCGAAACGTCGGGTTGTGTTGATTGTGTGCACTTTGGGCTTCTCTTTTCCAACAATATTCTTGAAAATTGTTCAATAACCTCCATTTTTTTCAGTTTATTTTACGAAGATCCTTCCTTGGTGCTATACTATATTGTGATAGAATTCTGTGGTTTTAATATCGTCATATCTCCTACATAAAATCCAGAGAACACAAAACAAACTAGTTAAAGCGCTGTTTAAACCAGTGAATTATAATAAAAAAAAAACCCGATTTATTTCAAGAACATAAAACTATATGTTAAAGATCTTAGGAATACGTAATAGTCTTAAATAACTATTTTAAATCTGAACACATGGTAAAAGATGTAAAAAAAAAATAACATATCTAAGAAGTAAAAGTCTGCGATTTATGAAATGCTTTTAGTGAAAAATTGTTATGGAATGAGGAATAATATGTGCAATGTGGATAAATAAACTGTCTACATATATGGAAAAAAGTATCGGAACTCTTTGTTCCTTGCAGTTTATGTATTCCTGGTAGTAAATCTTTCAATGTATAAATCGAGGCATTGTGTACTGTTCCCCCCACCTGCTCCCTTACAAGTCGATTAACCCTGCATATTCATAATTCTTTCCTTCAATTGTAATTTGGTGAATCAAAATAAGTGTAGAAGGGGGAAAAACGGTGAAAACCAGTGAAAAAAACGGTGAAACAGTGGAAACCGTTTTCCCTTTTAAGCTTATTTTGGTTCAACGGCGTACCATGGAAAGAACGTGTTACTCGATTACAATGTGACGTCACGCACCAACAGCACAAATTGTATTGTGAATCGTTTTCATCGCCGTGGCAACCGTTGCATTATGTTTGATTCGCGTTAAGATTTGGCTGCCAGCCTTCCTCTCTGTATATTCCTTTTATCAGGCAGAGATCATTATTTGGATTAGCCCCAGAGCCGAATTGGCTATGGCAGTTTTGGTGTGGTCTTAGTGGGAAGGCAGATTACGGGCGATGAAAGGCTTTCGTACGGAGCAAAACGGATTGCAGTCATTAATAATACGCCCTTGTCACATCCCCTTAAATATACAGACTTCGATTTTTGGGAGGAGTTTTGTTAGATAGTTAATAGCCGATTGTGAGCGTGAAGCGGGTAGTTTGTTTGTTTGTGTAACAGAAGATGCGATAGCCATTTTTTGTTTTGTTTAAATGCCAAATTCTGAAGCGGGAGAAACTAGCTTTTCGGATTTACCAAGCAGCATTTTTGAACGATATTTTTAAAGACGTGTTAGTAGTGTAACTTTGATTGCGCAAGGTGAAGTTGTTTTTCGGAGGAGTCAGGGTTTTTTGGGTTTCTTTTTTGGGGCCGGGAGCGGGCGTAACGATTTGAAAATGTGATCTGAGGAAATCGGCTAGTGGATCTGGGAATTTGGAGAACTAGTTGGTAACCCGTGCCACCCTCCGCACCCGCCCCGCCATCCCCTCATCCGTGTTGATGGGCACGGAGGCCGGGGCGCCCCCAGGTCGCAGAAACTGCTTCGCGGGTAATTCAATGGGCCTGACCCTCGCGGTGGGAGGGAGGGAAAGAAGTAAGGAGGAGGGAAAGCAATACGACAGCCTTCTCTCGCTCAGTATTCATAATATAGACAATGTTGAAAACGTTTTTGGGAGAAGGTTTAAAAGACTATTTTTTAGGAAGTTTTCAACTACGACAATCGTCTTACTTGTTCACTTATCAAACTTATTTGTAACCTCTGATCTTGCGGTAGGTAAGGGGGCGGGGGGGGGGTGGAGAGTTACCTCATTTCCTAATCAACCCTTCACTCCGTCCGGGGTGCGCCAATCAAGTCGTCGAAAACCCATGACATAAAGGAGTGGCTGTTTTTCAGGTTGTTTCTGTTTTTTTTTTCTCTTGTTGTTGGGGACGGAGGGAAGTGGATATTGAGGATAATGTGAGGTAGTAGTATTTAAACAGTGCTTTCCGAATCCAGCAAGCTAGCTAGCTAACCCATCAAAATTTACCACTGTTGGACACAGTTGGACCTTCCGGGTTTAACTAAATTGTCAGAATTTCGGTTTAACCTTGTTAAAAAAGAAATTATAGTTCAGTTCGCATGCTTTAAAAAATGGAAAAACTGCCGTTAAGCTGAAGTTCATTTTTTACACAGCGTTCCTGTGTTGCACAAATTGGGCTATGAAACACGGTTTTCTTTCTTCTTTTTTTTAAACTTACGATCTTAAGTTTTTTTTTTTGCTGTTTTTTTTTTCAGGCTGTGTTGTCATGTCGTTCCTCTTTTAGGAGGATTTTTCACGAACGTTGTTGCAATTCAAAACGTTAAAAGCCTTCTACCCCCCATCACCGTCCAACCCATTCCTCTCTCTTTCTTTCCTTCTCTCGCTAGGTCTTTTCTCCGTTTTTCTCCATTTTCGCTCGCCCTTTTTTCTCTTCTTCATGAAGAGTTTATAGCTCTGTTTCTGATGACGTCAGCAATTTTGCGCCTAGCTGCGTGGCGTTGTGGGGAAAAAGCCGCAATTGCTTGGTTGAGTAGAGTGCGTCGTTTTTAGACGTCATCCGCGTCCCTACTTCGGAATGACGGATTGCCTCGGGAGAATCCACCTGCTCCCTTTTTTTTTTTAACCTCCCCAACCCATCCCCCTACCGTCCCCACCACCACCACCACCAAACCCAAACCACTTTGGTACCCCATTCCCTTGGTTGCAACACTTGGCTCTTTCTGTCTCTCCCCTCCCCTTCCCCTACTGTTCTAGAGTCTCTTCTTTGCCGCTTGACAAGCCAACAAGGCGCAACGGTCGAGGTCGACGGCTCAAAAAGAAACGCTAGTGTGCTACAAGAAGGTAGAACATGACGACGTGGCTTGACGAATAGCTGTTTGTGTGTGTTTGTTTGTGTGTGTGTGTGCGCGCGCAACTGTGTAGCTGACATTGTTGTAGCTGGGTGATTAGGGACCGGTCATTATTTATGACCGACGGGAGGGGGGGGGGGGGGGGGGGGGGGGGCGGAGGAAATGAAAGTGTGACCACCAAATTTTCGATGACCGTCCCCCCACCCTTCGAGACCCTGAAAATATCTTGACACACTCAAGGTCCAAAAATAATGTGTCCCCTCCAAAAAAAAAATGCGCTTTTCGTATACGTATTGAAACTGTCTGCAGATGATTCCTGTTGCCAAGATTAGCGCTGTAGCCAAACTAAGTAGGTAGCTCTCCACACCGACAGTTACCATTAGTTGTAAGGACACGTGTCTCGTTTTTAACGAAAAAGACACATCCGTAACATAGTCAACACCTGAAAGAAAGAAGAAGCCAAGAAACCAGGTGCATGCCAAGGCTTTTCTACAAAGTTCTTTGTAAAAACTATACTTGCTGTAATGGTACTGATAGCTTCAAAACCTTGTAAACACTCACATCATGGGGGGGGGGAATCAGGGGAGCTTGCCAGAAGCTGAGGTATTTTTAGAAATTTAGACGGCTGAAAGCGCCATTTTTGAGGTCCAAAAATGACTTT
>JAHWFP010090930.1:0-53191 GCA_023313725.1 Lithobius niger
GGTGCGAAAAAGTACTGATATATTAATATACCAAAACAAAAGCTGTATTGGTTTCTGGATTATTTGGTATTTTTTTTGGGGGGGGGAGGGGGAAGGGTTCCTCCTCACCGGACCAGGTAGATAGGGTATCGCCGCGTTACCCCATCGTTTCAATGATTGTAAAAGGCATATTAGATAAAGCAGAAACCTGAGCAAAATTTGCGCAACACAAACCTTAATAAGGGCTTCTGCCAATCTGAAAGCGCGATATCAACTAATTTCAAAATATCATGCATATTAATTGCCCATTTGATTTGCTAGTTGGTCTGCTGGCCCATCACTACCCATTTCTTTAGTAAAAGCAGAAACATGAACTAAGTCCGTACTCGATGAAAATCGGGTATAGTTGGCAAAATTAAAAACTAAGTTGGAAAAAATGAGTTGGCCATTTGATTTGCTATTCACTTTTTCTGTTAATCAATCCCAACTACGATTTGAAGATCCTTTTCTGTTAATACAGAAGCAACTAAATTTTTCCAAAACAAACTTCTGAAGAATATTAGTAAAAAATGTCAAAGGGCCAAAATATGACGAAAAGTGTCCACAACAAACCGGTTTAAAGGAAAAAAAATCGACCCTAAAGGTTCCGAAATTCATGGCAAAAATGTTCCTAAGGTCCCCTGAAACCAGGGAGAATAAAATGAACATGGAGCATGTCGATTTGAAATGTGGAAGCTTTTCTCCAAGTTCTTTTGGAAAAAACTGAGTATTGAAAGGTTTCGCCATTTTTTTCATCTTTCGACGTTCCGTTTAACTGTGGAAGGTTTTTTTTTAAGTAATAACTCTAAGCCTAGTCATTTAGGAAATAACTGACCAAAAGATTTCACTATTTTTCACCTTTCGATAATTCATTTAAAAAGAAATTTTCTGCACTCCCTCCGCTGACTCCTCCCCAGTTGCCCACCAGCACGCTAGCAGTTCATAGTCATTAACTGCATGCAACCCAAAGGTCCAAAACGTAGACTTATGTCAACCCTCAATTTTCAATGGTGGCTAAGGGCCTGTTTCAGGGTCTATATAATTCTAAACTGAACTCAGTTAATTTAATTTGTAAAGAAAAAATAAAACCTGATTGAGTCCCAATTAAGTTCGTGAACGTGAACCAATAGTTGAGTGAAGAAGATACCCTGATCAGTGACTAGCAAGGGGATCTTGACACAGTTGCTGCCATTCAGTGCTGGCCAGGGTAGTGTGGTAGACTACCAGCGGTTAAGGGGTCTACTCTGACATAGTCTAAACATTATCTCTGCCCCCAGGGGCGATCGGAGGTTTCCAGTTCGGTCCCTGAGGATGTTCTTCTCCTTACCAAACGCTGTTAAACCGTGGGAAAGCCACGGAGTAAAACTCAAAGACTCTCGAAAATAAAATGGCGGGGCAAAAGCCGAGTGTAAACTGTAGACCGAGGAAATAAAAGCCACAAAGAAAAAAAAACCTTTATTTGTGAGCTGCCAGGCGATTTTGTAATTTTTTTAAATCAAGATTTTTGCAAAAGACCAAAAAAGTGTGTCAAATATTATACTTTTTCACATATGAAATAAAAGCTTGCGAAAGGAAGACACAAACTATTTTTCAATTTTTTTTTATCTTGAAGAAGGAAATTTTGTGACATGCTTAAGTACAATTAACACATTTGTTACAGGTGACGGTTAATAGGGCGCTACAATGAACATTTAGAACATGCATCGACCATTTACGGTTTATGTGGCTTCAGACACCTAAATGGACGAATTATTATAGCGGACGGATCGTAGATACAGTTTATTTCAACTTCACCCTCACCCCCTCCCCAATCCCCGTGCGACGTTGTTTTGTTTTCTCTTAAACTAACAAAACTTTCCCCTTGAAACTGACGTTTGAGATTGGGTAATGTGCCATTTGATATGGGCGGTTTACCAAATCATTGCCGGCTTAAAACCGTTGTCATCCCTGGTATTGCGGTAAATATTTTAAAGCTTCCCCAATCAAACCTGCCAGAAAATACGAATAAACTCTGGCGCGCAAGCCCCCTCCCCCCTCCCCTACAAGACCCTATAGAAGCAACGCATCAAATTGCAGTGGGGATATGTACCCATTTCTTCGATACAGTAAGGAAGCACAACCGGAAAGTATCCGTTCTGGCCACTCAACTCACTTTACAAAACTCGAAAAAGCAAAAAAGAGTGATAGATGGACGTGTGTGGGGAGGTGCGTGGGTGAAGGGGGGGGGGGGGGGAGGGGGGGGGAAGGGGGTTGCTCCTGTATGACCAGGTGTTGATTTTTTATTTGCTTTAAAAAAAAAACTTATTTTTTTCTCATAAATTAGCAAGGCAGGCTTTTCTTGAGGAGCAGGTGATGACGTTCTAGCGTGAGCCCAAATTCTTTTTCAATTTCGTACCCACTTTACTCTTCGGTAGATCTCCCCACTAACCCCCCTCCAGCGCCGCCCCGCCCCGCGAAAAAAAAAAACAGCTCGACTCCTGCTCAGTGGGCAAAATAATGTCATGTCGTGTAAGGTAAAGTATATTTTGATTCACAAAAACAAGAATTTTCTCCACTCTCCAACACAACTTCAAACTCACAGGCACGTGATTTTTTTTTCGTTTTAAACTTGATAAACTTACAGCCTTTATATCCCGACGACCCATCTTCCCTATATTATTATCACCCTCGTACGACTTTGGAGTTGGAAACTGTTTGGTTAGTTCAGGGAAAAACAGTGCCAGTCCGCTCTAACTAATCAAGCTTTTAATTATGTAACGACAATGCATTTAGGCCGTAATTGTTCTGTTAAATCAGTGCCGCAGGAAAAAAAGTAAGGGGGTAGGAATTATGGGGCCACCCCTTCCACCGTAAACCAAACTGTACAAAATTGCAAAATTGACGTTTTTTTTTGAATGGATGAATTGTTTATTTGCGTTTTTTTTTTTGCTTGAACGTGTCATGATGCTACATAAATTCTGCCCGAATATGAATATGTACTCTACGGAAGCCGGATTGGGTAGTGATGTACCATAATCTTGTGGCACACTGCTCCGTTCCGATGACGAAGAGACCCTCCGGGGTCCGTAGTTAGTGACGGAAGCAATGTGTGCTGGGCCATTAGAAATATAAGCGAACCTACTTTACCGAGTGACGCGGCTACAAAGAAATTTGTGCATGAAGTTCATGCTGATCAGTTTCAGCATGAAAAGCCCTGAGAAAGCGAGTGATTGGTTCGTTAATTCCGGTCCTCTCTCGAGCTTCGTATGTACAAGTTCTGGATTAACTCATAAAGCAATTTTATACTGCAGCGATCCGAGCGTAGTTGCTAAATGTAAAATAGGAATGAGAGCACTTTACATTACTAAACTAAAAGACGAGAATTCAACAGCTACCGTTTTCAAAAATTCCTTACGTAGTAGAAAAAAATTTGCCCTTCGCGGTAAAGGCATTCAAAGAGTTTCACGCAGAAGACGTTTATTTCCAGTTAGATTTGCACGTAACTTTTCAATAGACGACTCGTCTCATTCTATCTAAAACAGCTTCGTAATTACGAGCCTTATAGAGAAGGCACTTGGGAAAAACAGACAAAAGTGACCACACCAAATCTGGTCAAAGTTTTGTACGGGTTCGTAAACGTATTTAATTTCCGGCCCCAAGTGGTTAACCACGGACCGGGGAGGACCCATGTTGCTAAAACTAGCGAAATAACGTGGTTCACCCGAAACGGTTGAATAGGCGACCCAGTGACTTCCATCTCCGTCGTGGAAATCTTTCAAGTTTACGATTCCGTCTTCCAAGTTTTAAGGGAAGCGTGTCTTTACTAAAAGTACCTCTAAATATTGGAATATTTTCATTACTCTAGCCAATCCATTTAAATCAAAGCTCGTTAAAGGTTTATTAAAGTCGATTAACCCCTGGGTGGCCTTAAGTAAAGACCTCTACCATGTGGGCGTGGGAGCCATATTGAAAATGTAATAAAACACATACTTTTTATCCAATAGCTTGCCGTTTTCGGCGATTACATTAGCTGGGTAATGTACATATTTCCCCAATTAAAACCAAACGTCTATTTCTCGCAGGTATAAAACTAAGTTTTATACATGGGGGTTGAGGGGGGCAGGGCGCTCCATTGCAAGCTCATGGGGTGGCTCCCATACGGACAAATCAAGGACCAATGAGTCATTTGTGTAATCCCAATGCTGTTAGGGCGTTTGTGGGGTGCATGGGAATGTTGGCTCACCTTGTATGCGTCATGCCCCTTAAGACTGTATGCCATACCACAATGTAATTAGTCCGGCAGCCGGCACAAAAACCCAAAAGAATAGTGTGCACAAAATGTTTTTGCGCAGAGATGTTCTACAATATATCCGTACTCCAAAAGATAATGATGTCACCTTGGCACCCTTGGGGAATTCAAGATGGCGTCCGAAAATGCGTCGAAAAACGGTTTTTTGCTTATAGCGTCTAAACTGTTCCTCCGATTGAAAATTAACCGGTTACCAATTATATTTAGAATAAAATTTTCTTCAAAAACGGCTCTTTTCATATTTTGGGAAAATTAATCCTTCTTACCGAAATTCGTGATTTGAGTTATTCTAGGCCGTTAACGGCTGTTACATATACAATACCAAACTTTTAACATCTGTAGTACCCGTTCTAAGTGGGATAAATAGACGTGATTAGGTTTAGATGAAAGATGAAGATGTATATTTTCCAACAAGGGTAATTAAAGCAATTTATATTTATTAGGAGCTAAGCTACGGTAGTTTACATACGTTGTAGCACTGTGCTTTTCGCTCAATTTTACAATCTTTAAACTACTGCACCGCCCGTTCTAATTCGGATAAATGGACGTGATTAGGCTTAGATGAAAGACGAAGATGTATAATTTCCAACAAGAGTAATTAAAACGATTTATATTAATTACAAGCTACGGCAGTTTAAAGATGGAACTTGTGGTAAAATAGCGCAAATGCACTGCATTACACTGTAGAAAAACTATAGCAGCTTAGCTCCTAATACATCATTTTAATTACCCTTGTTGGAATTCGTCTAAGCCTAACCACGTCCATTAATCCGAATTAGAACGGATGGTCCAGCAGTTTAAAGATGGAACTTGTGGTAAATTAGGACGAAAAGCACAATGCTACTATGTAGGCAGACTACAGTAGCTTAGCTCCTAATTAATATAAATCGTTTTAATTACACTTGTTGGAAATTATACGTTTTCATCTTTCATCTAAGCCTAATCACGTCCTTTTACGTACCTTAGAACGGGTACTGCGGATGTTTAAAGCTGGAACTTGTGGTAAATTAGAGGAAAAGCACAGCGTCACAATGTAGGTAAACTGTCGTAGCTTAGCTCCTTTTTAATATACATCGTTTTAATGACCCTTGTTGGAAAATATATGTCTTCATCTTTAATCAAAGCCTAATCACGTTCATTTATCCGAATTAGAACGGGTGGTGCAGTAGTTTAAAGATGGTAAAATTGAGCGAAAACACAATGCTACAACGTATGTAAACTGCGGTAGCTTAGCTCCTAATTAATATAAACCGCTTTAATTACCCTTGTTGGAAAATATACATCTTCACCTTTCATCTAAGCCTAATCACGTTCATTTATCCAAATTAGAACGTGTACTGCAGATGTTTAAACTCATGAATTGTACATGCGTTAACGGCCTAAAATAACATATATAACGAATGTCGGCAAGAAGGATTAATTTTACCAAAAATATGAACGCAGCCTTTTTTTAAGGAAAATTTATTCTAAACATAATTGGTATCTGGTTAACTTTCAATCGGATGAACGGTTTAGACGCTAGAAGCAATAAACCATTTTGTTGTCGCCATTTTGGACATCTTGAATTCCCAAAGGGTGCCAAGGTGGCATCATTATGTTTGAAGTAGGGACATATTGCAGGACATCTCTGCGCAAAAAAACTTCGTGTAGACAGTTTTTTCAGGTTAGCCCAAAAATCAGCATTTGGCAACTGGACTAAATGGTGGACTTCCTATACCAAGAGGTGTACCATACCATGATGTAATGACGGACAGATAAACAATACCATACCAGATCCCAGATACTGATTCAGGCATAATTACCAATACCACTAAACCTCCTATACCTGCAACAGTCTTTACCATATCACGATGTAACGGCAGCCTGTCACCATTACATCATTATAACTGTGATGTAACGGTGTCACCATGAGGGCGACGGTCACCATTACCTTCACGGTATGGTATGTTCTGCTGTTTCGCCATTACATCGTGGTACGGTACGTTTTACTACTACTCGTGCACTAACATCGTGAAACCATTAGTGGTAGTTCATTGACCTTATAAAACTTTTTACTTTTGAAAGAAATCACCATCATTATTATTGTTGTTGTTATTAATTATTATCATCGTTATTGAAATTAATATATTTTTCTTCTTTTTCCAGAAATTTATGGAGGTAGCATATGAATGCATGTACAATAAAGTAGAAAATTGGGTAAGGGTACATTTACAAATTCAAAGTAGTGTGCAGCATTTGCTTCAGTCGATGTGCCACTTTCGCAGTAGCAATGTGCACACAGTTAGTTGGCTTGCCCTTCTGTGTTGTATCCACCCCCAGAGAACTTGTCGCTCAATGCTGTGCCGTTTATTAATCATACACAAGTGAGCTTGCTCATGTGCTGGCCGCACTTGATCAAAATAGGCTGTATCACAACTTCACACTTCTGCAACGGCAAGTATCTATGTTAAACGGGTGACTGCCATTGCAACGAAGATCTGTGGCCTTTTTTGTCCATTCAGCCTTTTAACACGTTTTCCACTCTTAATTGTGGCACCGATAGAATCAGTTGAAGCTGATATTTTCTTAGGCACACCATTTGAAAAAAAGTAGGCATGAGAGAGTCACATGATGCTTGAAAATCAACATCGAGTTGATATTCGCTTGATCATTGAAATCACCAAAACTCACATGTTGTTTAACTTGTGCCATAAATACTCGTGCTTAAGCGTGAAGCACGGAAAAAACTATTTTTTCAAGCGCCACGATTTCACATCAAAATCAACTTTATAAACAGAGCCTACTGTTTTTTTTTTTCTATATGCCATGAAAATTTACATTACTTATTATAGGCATTCTTCTTCTCTCAATGCTGTTTGTACTAGAGATTAGAGTTCGGGCGTCCCACTGCGAATCTTATAGTCAGCCCCGTACTATATAAACTCAGTTGGCGATCAATGTCTCGTCTTTTCTTCTCTACACTCTACCACGTTGGACGTGCTGTGTACTGCTCCCTGTTTTTCTGTGTTCCGATCCGCTCTCGGTCTCCAAGCACTCTCCAATGCTTCGTGCGAAGGGTACACCTCGCAAGCCTTTGGCCGCCACCCTCTGCCAAAATTGTACTAATCCGCCCCTGCCCGTCTACCCTGTCTGCTACCTGTCCACAATCACCTGGGGACAGCGCCTGTCCCGCATGGTCCCTCTTCATGATCCACTACCATTGGGTTCTGCTGCGATCCCCGGTCCTAAGCCGGCGACAGCGACTACATCTCCACTGCAGTGCGGCCAATGCCGGCCTTCTCTTGAATTGCGATCCCTTCAGGACAAGCTCGTTCAGGCCAAGGAGGCCTATGTTCGTTTCAATTTGAAGGTTCAGGCAAAGAACGCAGCTGTCAAGAGATCCTTATCACAATGCATGGAAGGCCCCGTCGACCTTTCCTCCCGGTCTTCCCGGTGCTTGGTGACCTCTCAGTCCTTGGTTGCCGATCGCTACAGTGATCCATTTTTGAAGGAACATGTGCACGAACTAATGGAATCTGTGCTTCGCTCCTTCAAGCGAAAACGGCCTGCTCCTCCTGCAGTCCCTGCTCCATCTTGCTATACTGAAAACTGGGTGGCCTCTACTGCCAAAAAAGCAAGACTATCCCCTTTGGCGACCCCAGGACCGTTCCAACAACTGGCTTCGGCTTTCCAGCCCGTTTTGCCTCAGCACTCATCCCGGCCATCTCCACCGGACCTCTCCGACGACTCGGACTCTGTGGTTGACATTGGCCATGCCTGGGATCGTTCCAACAACCCTCACTCTCGTTATGCACACTTTGAGCCTCTCTTCCAAGGGAAACCGGACCCCTCTGTTATCCCTCTTCCAGATCTTTTAAAAATTGTGGAAAATATTATTCCGAAATGTTTCCTGTATACTACTTTGGTCTATCGGTCCACCCTCAACTCGGTCTTCTAGGCAGCTGGCAGCCTTGGACTCTTAGATGACTTTCGCATTTCTGTTCTCATCAAATTGTTCGAGATAGAACGACCTCGGACTCGACGCAAGTTTATGGATTGGGATTTGTCCATTGTCCTCACGTCGCTCCTGTTTGCTCCTTATGAGCCCCTTTCCTCGTGTTATTTCAGCTATTTGACTTGCAAGACTGTCTTTTTCATAGCACTGGCCGCTTGTCTTCATTGCAGTGAACTACAAGCTCTTTCAGACTGCTTCTTATTAAATGATTAGCGTGGCGTAACTCTTAATCCTCGGTCGCCGTAGAAGCCTTGTGGGCGGTCCCACCCTTTTATTATAACCACCCTTTCCAACATTCTTGGCAACGAACCGGAATGAGCTCTCTGCCCTTTGCAAACCCTCCGCTTCTACCTCAAGAATCCAACCCTGTCCGACGAGCCGGACCTCAGCTTTATCTTCCCTTCGCTTCCTTTTCGGGTGAGACCTCGGCTCACATAATATCTACCTGGATTAAGACTGTAATTCTTCATGCTTACAACTCTCTTGACATCGATTCGGGTAACCACCCGCGAACTACGAGGCTGTCTGGACCTCCTGGGTGGGCCATCACAGCAATGTTCCTATCTCGGATATCATAGAAGAGGCTTTGTAGTGTAGCCCACTGTCTTCACATCTCACTACCTCCGTGACATGTCCGCTCAAGCCGAAGGTCTCTCCCGTCTCGATCCACTTGTGACTGTTGGACGGAAAATCTGATTCCTTTAAGCAATTCGATTCCCTCGCTTGTCGCATCCACTTGAGATTGAATTTTGGGCACCCACGTTCTACCCAAGGGAACTCCGTCATGATGGCGCCCGCCGCCTTTGACGAGGTCCGTGGAATGCTTATCATAGGTAATGGATATTTTCATGACATACAGAAACAGTAAAATACCAGGGCCACCTGGTTGATTTTTGTTTCTATTGTCTACATGAAAATATACATTACCTTCTTCAAGCCCTCCTCCCGTCTGTGTCGCCAACTGGGCACTATAGAGGAACAAAAGATGAGGCATCGATTGCTGACAGAGTTTATATGAAGGGGGTCTGCACAGTTGGATGCGTAGTTGGATGTGCAGTGGGTAGCAACGCGTGGTGGCCTCCAGAACTCTAACCTCTAGTATAAACAGCATTGAGAGAAGGCGAATGCTTATAATAGGTAATGTATGTTTTCATGTGGGCAATAGCAACAAAAATCAACCAGATGGCCATGGTATTTTAATGTGTTTTAAATCCTATAGCGTAAAAAAAATTTAAAGAAAAGTTAAATTAATTTTTAATTGGCGGAGCGCAGCAAGCGTAGCATAATCTATAACAGATACCGAATTGCAAAATGTTGCACGATTGGTTGCACTTTTAAAGTGTGGGTGGAGCCCAAACAAAAGGGCAGATTGTCGATTGCTACATTGCTAGATAGCCCCAAAAGCATTGCTGATCTCGAATTTTCCGTAAATTGATCAATTAATTATAAACCACGAAATTACGCTTTTTCAAATTTATCGATCTAACTCTTGCCATTGTAATTACCACACTTCAACCACCACAGTGCTTTCGCGCATTTCACATTCGTCCGTCATTTTGGCTCATTGATTATGATGCATCGTTTGACACTTAACAGAACTTCAATAAACAAACCATCACAGTCATCCTAATGGACTACTCTTTTCAACTTCCTTCCTCCTCAACCCACAACCGCTGTATGATTGCCGGAATCTTCTGGTAATGGTCGGCCAAAAAAAAAAAACCTTTTGAACTAACAACTATTAAGGTTTTCTCCGGACACCTTACTCCTACCCTGAGCTTTAATGTCGGCCCCAATACATCCCATGGCCACCTTTCGTCCTCACCGTTTCCACACGAAAACCTAGTCACTGTCTTAACCGTAAATATCACACTACCAAAATCCAGGAAATGTTTAGGCACTGCTCCAATCACGGACAACAAGTATTGAGTCAATTTCCGCTTCTCCCCAAACCTGATGAGAATCCCCTTCTCCATATCGGTCGCTAGGCTCCATCGACCACTCCTCTTGACAGTGTTGCCATCTGTTGATCCTTTGTCTCATCTTCCCGCCTGGTTAACGTTCGCTGCACACTCGGTTTGTCTTTTTCATCGTCCTTACTGCTCGTTACAAAAATGAAGAGTAGCCGTGGAGGCAAGACTGTAAATTACACCGAAGAAGAAGTGGACATTCTCAACAGGCAGCCGGTCATACAAAACCCGGGAAGTTGGAACTTATCCAGTATGTCCAATAAGGGCAGAAAGGATCGCTATAGAGTGTGCCAAAAGCAACGACTTCGCAACTTTTTCAACAAACCATGCCCCATTTGTGTCAACATTAAGCTTCGTAAATGGAGGGTAATAGAGGCCATGCAAAGGGCCTCCAGTCTCCTGAATGGATGTCTCAAGCAACAGCAGGAAAAGGTGGAAAGGGAGAGGCAAGGAATTGTGTTTTCTTCACCACCAAAAAAGGGAAGATTTCGTCGGGTGTCAGGACCCCAAAATACCACAAACACCGAGGTTATCGCCATCAAGTTCCACATAAACTTGGAGAAGCCTCTAAATATACTGTTTCCAACTCTTCGACATTCAATCCGGATCAAACAATCAACGTGTTCTGGAACCACCTTCCATGGTGATTACAGAAAAGATTGCAACACGTGAGTTAACAGACCCTTATCTCCCAATCAATGAAGTGAACAACTCACCACTTTCTAGCCCCGGGATCATTGTTGACCTTTCCAGTGTAATCATGCCTCCAAGTTTTCCAACTGTCGTCAACGAATCCGAATCCGAAACCGAGACTCAATCTGGAGTTTTCCCTTCATCGTCCTTTCCCCCAGAAACTTGACAGTTCAACCACTGCAACACATTTGTTCGGACTTGACAACGAAAATACAGCTACATCCAACGCTCTTCCATCTTCTGATGACGCTGTGAGGACCGCTGTGCACTAGAAGCTGGCCCTGTCAACACAAAAAAAAGCTGCCTACGAAAAAATGTGTAAAAACTTCAGCCCAAGTTCAACTCGCTACAAAAGTGCATTGATAATCTCCAATCTGAAAACACTCGACTTTTAAAGGTATATGCCGACAACCAACCAGCTAATGCTTTAGCTGTTCGCCTTCCAAATCCTGACTCTAAAACTGGGAACAGTTTGGACTCCTCAATAAATTGAGTTCGCATTAGACCCAAAACCACGCTATCGCTCCATGGCAAGATCACCACATCTCTCCAACCTTGTAAAGGCAGGACTGGAACCACATCTACTGCACAGGAAACGTTCGAGTTCTCCAAAGAGATCTTCCAACTCATTCTTTCGTCCATAACCATAACTTGGGAGAACCATCTTTTGTTCTACCAACATCCCAAAGTTGCAATCATCCAGTTACCATGTTGGAAATGGCCAAGGATCATCAGCTCACAGCAGATTGGGAAAAAGCCACAAAATCCTGCCACGCAAGTCTTTATGGGTTTTCAATATGGCAGTTTGATAACCAATCAAATTTCCAACCTCTAAATTCCGAGCTACAATCCCTCACAATTTTGAAACCTTTGGCCTTCTATGCTCAAGCTGCAGACTTAAGGCAAAAGGTTTCACTTACGCCTTTTGTCTTGGTGGAACCCTGAGACCCCCACAAGACAACATCTAAAGATAAATGACCTTGTCAAGACTAATATCAACACTTGCTGCCAAGGAAACAAGGAAACAACCATTCAGCTCAATTGGGGTTTTCGACAGACACAGCCAAAACCTAATCATAAATTTGTTTTGCATCCCCCCGCTCCTTTAAGGACACAGAGAGGCAAGGGAAAGGAGCCAGTTTGGAACTCAACCACCATTGAACGCTTTTTTCCTCGGCACCACTCTGCCAATTCAAAAACTCTCACAATAAATCAAAATTAATTCAATAAGCCGATCACCCAACAATGAACCTCAATCAACCAACCTTGTATAATCGCTAAAGCAACATGCAATGCAACATACATATATTGCATCAGCAGCGGTTGATGTGTTTGGGTTGATTGTGAGCATTGGACTGGTGTCAGTGGTTGCATTTACCCTCCAATCTCCTAACCATAATTTACGGTTGAATGATATAACATTATTATATTAAGTAAGCAGCTTGTCTTGACTTATACGTAAAATTTTAAAACTCTCCTTTAGTTCGTCAATAAAAGAACTTCTTTAATAGCTCTAGGAACAGTGACAGCTTCATATCTGTGTCCAGACATCAGACCTATGGTACAATGCCATCCTATAATTTGTAACGGATGTATTAATAAATAGAATGGCTATTTCTCGTGATATACTCCGATTAAATAGTCCTCTTGTATTGGTAGTTGTCTATTGTTTATATTAGGCCTATCACTCAAGTTAAAATCTCTCGTGTGCTGTGCTGGCAAATAAGAGCTCCCTTGCCACTTTGGGGACTCATGATCCTAATAATTGACCAATACAGTAACTCACTAGTCTTATGGGAGTAAAAACTTTCGTATTACTAAAAAGATAATCGATAACTACCCTTGCTTTTAGGATATTACTTATAAAAATTTGCCAAAAATTAATTCCCGTTTTCTTCTACCAATTCAGGCTGACGATGAGGGCAATGTAATAGAAGAGAAAATGTGGGCATATTACGAAAAATGGGTTTTACCCGAAGTAAGTATACAGTGGTAGTTGCAGATTAATGTTGTTCATGCTGATTTTGGCCGAGTGAGCTAAGCGATCGAGATCCATAACTGAATTGATATTTTGTTTCTTTGGCGTATTAGTTTAATCACGAGTGCAAAGATTGTTTGGGTGAGTTAGGGTCCGTAGGATCATTCTATGTCGACCCGTTGGGGGCAGAAATAGTTCACAGATTGCACCTGGTGGGCACCACCAAGTCTACTCGCCACTTTTTGAGCGGCCATGGTTTAAGGTGCTATGGGACAATATACAATAATAACAATATGACGTCATGCAATGGTGGTGGAGGGGATTCATGTAGTGTGAAACTTTAGGACAAGGGTTGAGGCCAGGTCACTAAATTTGTGAAGTCACACACAGTATATTCGAATAATTTTCTAATCGAGGGGATAAAGAAAAAAATATTAAGAATTTTCGGACAAATTGGGACTAATTTCATGACAGAACTAAATTGGTGAGGCGTCCAAATCTATGGGGATGCGCTGGAAACACTACAAGGGTGACAATATCTGCCAAGAAATGTGCAACGCCATTGCCGCCCGTTGTATCCAAATGGCACACACCCCAAACTGGGATAAAGCTTGTGTAATTAAGATTGAAACAAACCCAATATTGCTAAAAAAAAAAAAAAAAAAAACTCAAGTCATACTGCATCACATGTAATCGCACTAGTGCTTTAAATCTTCCCAATATTCACCCAATTATGCAAATTTGGTAACAAATTTATGAAAACTTTTCATTATGTTATGGAGCTCATGGCATATTTCTCCCACAATGGCTACTTGATGTTTAACGCTTTGCTTTGCAGTCAAGTATGAGGAAAGTAGGTGTTGTCCTTTGTGAATTGGCAGTTTTTATACTTATTGTTGCTAATTCTGTTTATCATTTTTAGCAGCATATTGACAAAGAATGCCATATACTTTGAAAATGTGACCTTTATTAACAGTGTCTAGCGAGAGCTTACGACCATAAAGCTTTTTATCTTATTGTGAGGGCGCACACCTGCCGCCACTGCATGCCTTGGGCGCACACCTCCCAGTGTGATCGTAAGAGGCAGTTTCTGTTTGTGAGGGCGTGAAGATTCTCGTACAAAGTCAGGTGCACGAAGGTTCGAACTGAAAATGGAATGATTATGACCTGTAAGAGTAATGAAACAGGAAAACCGAATTATGAGTCGTTTGTTCTGTCGAGAGAAAGGCCCTCACTCACAGTCATTCGGCGCCCAAACGTAAAGAAATCCAGCGAATTCGGACTGTTGGTGAGCTGAAAATAACGAACTTTTCAACCAGCGAAATTTAGCGCAATGGCGAGGCGTGTGGTAGGCCTAAAGAGACGACCGGGTAAAGCCATAGATTAGAAAGTTAACTAGATACCGTCTGACTTCTTCCCGTCCTATGCGGAGCTCTAGCGGTAGTTGCGGCTACTAATACGTCTGTTAATGCTTTTACCTTCGATGACGCACGAAGGCAAAGCATTAGAAGAATTATTAAGGTTGATTCCTACCAAAACCGGAATCGGAATCGAATCGGAAAAGGAAGGAAAAGTGCACAACTGCGCATGCTCAGACGCTTTCCGATAACTTTTCCGTTCCGAAATGCGCCCGACTGCTGGTTAGTTTTCCGATTCATGCCGTTTCGAAGTGCATATCGGTCAGCCAATTGCCGCGCGCCTGTAAGGCACGTGACACCATGGCCACACAATCCGCTTGCTACGAAAAAAGCATGGCGGCCACCGTTTGCGTTTGAAACTTGATCGCAGAGGTGCGCATAGCTCGGTTATCACTGATTAATAAGGACACTGCCGCGATGCTTATAAAAACAAACATCCGTGGGACGTTATACTGCGCAGTAGGACTATACATACGCACTGTACAATTAAAATAGCGTTTAAAATCTGGAAATTACGGCATGCTCCAAGCAACACTGGACTACGAACGAAATCATGATGAAAGAAGAGTGATCTTACGTAACCTACCGTTTTTATTTCACATTAGTCTAAGTCCAGAAAACAAGCACGATCGGTTTTAGATTTCTTCCACTGTGTTTGTTTACAAAACTTAGCTATTTATTAGCGGAACTAATCCAACCAATGCAGACAAGAGTGTAGGCGACAATGTACAGGTCTACGCAAGCGGGTGGAGATATATAGACGGGGAAGGAGGGGCGGGTATGTTGGCCAGCAAGCCGCTGAATGGTTAAGCTCTAATTACCTTGAACCGGTCGGCCAGTGCCCATTGGCTGATCGTTAAGTCCTCGACCTCGGTGGGAATGGCTGTACTTTTTGTTCCGTTTTCTGTTTTCTGATTTCTGATTTCTTTTCCATTCCGATTTTGGTGGGAATCAACCTTTATTAGCCACAACTACCGCTAGAGCTCCGCGTAGGATGGGAAGAAGTGAGACGGTATATCTAGTTAACTTTCTAATCTATGGTAATGCCAAGCAATTACAGTAAGACTGTTCTGATTAACTATATGAGCCAGTGCCGTCACCTAACTTATCATTTGGAGCTTGCCAAGCCAATAATTTCCGAACAAGAAGTTTTATGATGCACGTTTCTAAAACGAACTTTTGGTCAGATGATCAATTAACCTCTCCTGGCACGAACGCCGCTAGCTCAGAACTATGCTTGTTAAACCAGAGATACTCTGGTCGCTGGTTGAGAGAGAGAGAGGGATACTATACTTTATAAAGATACGACACGACCAATCGCCGACAATGGTAGGGCGCAACATGCATGGAAGCGGCTGCATTGCCGGATGTCTACTAACGCCATATGTAATAATTCTGGGCTGCACCAACGACAACGTACAAAACAAGCACAGAAGAGAGCTCTTCTCTATAGGGAAAACTAGCAGCCGTACCCGGGGGTTTTGTGTCGCCCGTGGTTGTTTCCCAGTTTTCGCTCAGTGTTACCTTAACATACAGTGCGACGGGCCGTCCCCCCGTCCAATCTCTTTCTTTCCTCCAATCCTCTCCCTCCCATCTCTTCAATCCTTTTTCTCCCATCCTCTCCCTCCCTGCTCCGTCCCCTCCTACAAACCTCATCGTCCGTCCTATTCCTTACCTCCCCGTTAAAGAACCCCACAACTCCCAGTTTATCGCTTTGGCTTGAGCGATCCATACCGTGTGAAAAATAACTGTCCTTCGTGCATGACGTCATTTAACACGGTTGCCTGAACGTTGACTGCGACAGGCAATTTTTCTTCCTGTAAGTTTCCCTTTTCCTTCCGTATTCTCCCTCCCCTTTTCCCCCTTTTCGTCCAATCATCTCCCCAGAACTGATTTGGTCACCATCCCAAACAACAACCCAAAATTACATTTTATGTTCAGTTAATGGGTAATCACATGCTTAATGGTAAAAGACGCAATTGCCCCCACACTCCCAATCTCTTTATTTTGTAGCATTAGAATGCCAAGGGCAGAGCTAACAGGCGCACTGCCCCACACACGGGCATTTACCGTTCAGGCCCTCCTCCCCACTCCTAGTTTCTCGCTTTGGCTTGAGCAATCCGTACCGTGCGAAAAATAACTATCCTTCGTACATGACGTCATTTAAGACGTGCCTCAGTGATGACCGCGCAGATCAAATTGTTACTCTTGGCAACAATGTGCCAATTTCAACTTCTTTTCAAGGCAACAACGTACCAGTTTCAACTTAAAGCCAAAGAATTGACACACTCACCCGTTTTCATTGGAGAGGTTCCCCTTTCGTGTAGGTCGCTGCTTCGTTTCTGCTATGAGACTTTGGTTTATAATGTAAGACTAGTTGTGCCCGGGCGTATGCTGCGCAGGCCGGCCCCCCCCCCGGTCTTCCTTCAGGTGTTTGATCTATGGTTTTAAATTTATCAAACCGAAGACCGAACAAGTGAATGGCTCCCACATATCCCCTCTCCCCCACAATTACTTTAATCCCCAATCCCCACACTCCTGCCCCCTCCCGGATTCGCATACGTGTCCTCCCCCATACACGTTTGCCCGTCTCCTCCTACCCGAAAACGTCGCCCTGTGACATTCTCCCTTTGGTGCAGCCACGGAAAAATCGCTGGCGTGTGTTTGACTGAAGGCTAAAAAAAACACTATCACTGAGAAATCCAGCATTCAGTAAGCAAGTAATCCCATGTTAAGTTAATCCTTTGCAACAATTCACTTGGGTAGCGTGCATTGCCCGCCACACACACTTACTCTGGCACCCTTTCCCGTTCCCACCGAAAACGCCGCCCAGTACCATTTCCCCTTTGGTGCAGCCCCGGAAAAGTCGCATGCGTATGTTTGACTGAAAGCTAAAAAAAGCCCTGAGAAATCCAGCATTCAGTAAGCAAGTAACCTTATGTTTAAGTTAATCCTTTGAAACAATTCACCTCGGTACGATTGTTGCCGCCTAAACTTAAAAACAATTCAATTCAATGACAGGGAGTGGTTAACGCTCGTTAAACCCTTTGAAACCCTTTAAAAAAAAACAATTCAACTCCTTTCTGGAAGTGAACATTTAGGAAATAAATGCGCCTTTCCATCGTATCAGGCTGCCAATTTCGAGGCCCCGAAATTAAGAACCAATCGTCGTTAAATTAAGAACCAATCGTCGTTTGGTTTAAAGTTGTCTGGTTTAGTAGAAACGTGTTTTTTTTTTTTTTTTTTGCTCAAACGCCGACAATGGCACATTCCACGCGACTAAAACTTTGTTGGCCGGTTTGGTACCACAACAATACCAAAAAATGAACCCCAAAACGGTGCGGCAGGTCTGGTAAGTGGCGCCATCTCTTCGAAAACTTTGAAAAAAGTGTGATAACCCGAACTTGAAGTCCAAGGCCGTCAATAGACGGCGACATGGCAGGTTTGGTAAGTGGCTCCATCTGTTCGAAGACGTTGGAAAAGTGTCCCAACCCGAATTTGAAGGCGAATCCCGTCAACAGATGGCACAACAGGGTGGGGTACTTGATTGTACGACGGAATGGCATGGCCGGTGACTTGGCCGCCTGCTCCGTATTATATATGTAGACTGTGCCCGTGTGCCTGTGCTACACACACCCCCCCCCACCTCCCTACCGGTGTTTGGTCTTTGGCTATAAATTTATCAAACCATGTGAATGGCTCCCACATATGCCCTCTCCCCCACAATTACTTTAATCCCCAATCCCCACACTCCTGCCCCCCTCCCGGATTCGCATACGTGTCCCCCCATACACGCTTGCCCGCTTCCCCCTCCCCAAAACCGTTGCCACGTGACATTGTCCTTTTGGTGCAGCTCCGGAAAAGTCGCTGGCGTATGTTTGACTGAAGGCTAAAAAAAAACCGTATCACTGAGAAATCCAGCATTCAGTAAGCAAGTAATCCCATGTTTAGTTAATCCTTTGAAACAATTCACCTCGGTACCGTGCATGGCGACATTTTAAAAGCAACGATTGTTGCCGCCCACTTAAAGACAACTCAACTCCTTTCTGTAAGTGAACATTTAGGAAATAAATGCGCCTTTCAAACGTATCAGGCTGCCAATTTCGAGACCCATTCGGGGCTTCGAAATTAAGAACCAATCGTGGTTTGGTTTAAAGTTGTCTGGTTTAGTAGACACGGTTTTTTTTTTGGTTTATTTTTTAGCTCAAACGTCGACAATGGCATATTCCACGCGACTAAAACTTTGTTGGCCGGTTGCCTGGTGCCGACGTGAATTGTTTCTAAGCTAATGGAAACAATCACAGAGATTACCTTGCTGCGGGGGGGGGGGGGGAACTTGCGTGCGTACTGAATGCTGATTTTCTCAGTGAGACGGTTCTTTACTGGGTCTGAGTGTAATAATGAAATATTGCAAACGCGATTGATTTTCCTAAGAAGACCAAACATCGGAGAAGCTATGACTGGGAAACAATCGCGGAGATTAACTTGCAGACAGGGCCCCGGGGAGGGGGAAGGAGGAAGAAGAGGACGAGGGGAAGAGGAGGGGCGAGTAAAATTGAAGGATCAGTCTACTAATGAATGAAATATTGCATACGCGATTTACTTTCCTAAGAAGACCAAACATCTGAGAAGCTATGACTGGGAAACAATCGCGGAGATTAACTTGCAGACAGGGCCCCGGGGAGGGGGAAGGAGGAAGAAGAGGACGAGGGGAAGAGGAGGGGCGAGTAAAATTGAAGGATCAGTCTACTAATGAATGAAATATTGCATACGCGATTTACTTTCCTAAGAAGACCAAACATCGGAGAAGCTATACTGGGAAACAATCACGGAGATTACCTTGCAGACAGGGCCCCGGGAAGGGGAAAGGAGGAAGAAGAGGACGAGGGGAAGAGGAGGGGCGAGTAAAATTGAAGGATCACTCTACTAATGAATGAAATATTGCATACGCGATTTGCTTTCCTAAGAAGACCAAACATCAGGAGAGGCTATGGCCGGGAGACAGTCACGGAGATTAACTTGTAGTAGGGGGCCTGGGGTGGTGGGAGGGGGGCAAATAGGGAGGGGAAGAGGAGGGGAGAGTAAAATTGAAGGATCAGTCTACTAATGTATGAAATATTGCATATACGCTTTACTTTCCTAAGAAGACCAAACACTGGGGAAGGCTAAGACCAGGAGACTCAATCCACCGTCCCTTTGACTTGACTACGATTTCGATGCACGTCATTGCTACCTTGCAAACTATGTCTGGTCGCGTGAATGTGGTTGTTGTCGGGCTCTAAGTATTGAGTATAGTACGTTGTTGAGCTAAAAAAAACGATTCCGTTTGTCAACTAAAAGAATTGAATTGAATTGAATTTGTTGCCAGAGCTGTGGCCCTAAGCCGTACGCTCTATTGCAGAATATAAACTAAATGCGGACAACTTTAAACAAAACGATGATATCGATGGAACGGGCAATTTATTTCTCAGATACAGACTTGGAGAGTGAAGTTAATTGTATTAAAGTAAGCGGCAACAATCATTGCATGCATGAGCAAACGAAGGAAAATTACTGGCAACAATTTGGCAGTGCGAGGTGCCGACGTGAGTTGTTTCTAAGTTGGTAAAAACAATCACGGGGATTAACTTGCAGCAGGGGGCTTGCTTGCGTGCTGAATGCTGACTTTCTCAGTGATACGGTTTTTTTTAGCAACCAGTAAAACACAAGTATGCGACTTTTCTCGGTCTGCACCAAAATCTCGGTGGAAATGTCCCATCAGTGTTGTCCCCGTGAATAAACAAGGGAGGGTGTGGCAAGGAAGGAAAGAGAGAGGATGGGGGAGGGGAGGGAATATGAGGGACATGAGAAGAAATGGAACAAGAGGACAAGGGTAGGGATTATGAGGAGGGGAAGAAGGGGAAGGTTCTCACCAGATCGCGTTGTGGACGAGTAACATTAAAGGATCAGTCTACTAATGAAATATTGCAAATGCAATTTACTTTCCTAATAAGACCAAACACCGGGAGACGCTAAGACCGGGAGACTCAACCCACCGTGCAGCACGCACGGGTCCTCCTAGTTGATAATATATTAGGCGACCATCATCATCCCAACGTAGGGCAGGAGCTATTTCATAGGTAGCGAAAGCAGTTATTGTGACAACCAATCTAAATGTAGTACATTAATGCAATTAACGTGCATTCTTTTCCCGGCATCAGTGAAAAGGAGAAGCATGTTCATTTGGCACGGTGGCAATAAAAATGCCGAGCGTGTTCATTCTTTGCACGGGAGCAATGAAAAAAGGGCGAGCGGCTGGCAGTGTAAAGGGTAATGTCGATTAGTAGTAACTATCAGTTACAAACGAAATATTACGACATGTATTGTTGACGGAAAACTGTTGGGAACCAACGGAAACAAACACCAGTGCGACAACAAACGGGACAATGTACCAACATCGCGTCCTTCTAGGGACCACCTAGTCATTATTTTTTTTTAGTATATACTTTCGACTTGCTGCAGTTGATGGCACAATCACTTTATGCTGACCTTAAGAAGAAGCTGATTGATGTTATGATTTGATCGCGAGGTTTTATATTTTTTGGTTTTATGGTTGTGTAGTTTAACCAAAGAGATGGCTTGTCTACATGAGCCACTATTTCTCATTCGTTAACTGGGGTTAACTGCTGGAACTGTAGCCAGTTGGGGCACCTCCAAGCAAGCTGCATGAACCCACCAATGGAGTCTATTCTCAACATCCGGAGTTACAGCGATGTATACCATACCGGTTCGCATAAGTACGTGGAGCAAATTAGCATCACTAGACAGTGGCTCGGGAGGTTCCCACATGAAAAAGGCATGGTTTGACACGATCTACTCAGAACATGAACTCCGTCCATATAGAGGTGAAAACTTTAATCTGGCTGACGGGTCGTCAATCCGGACCTGTGGGGGTCGCCTACCTACAGTTTCAGCTAGAAGGTAAACACCTGAAAATGAAGTTCAATGTATTGGGAATCATATTGGGAATCGATTTCATGAAGAAATTCCAGCTTGTCATGGATTCGGGGAATCAAGAGGCCCACATGAAAGTTTCCATGTAAGATCTTTTCACTGTCAGGTCAAGCAACAGACCCAAAGAAGCCAAGGGAAAAAAGCATCTAGAGGCTAGCTGTGGACCCTTCCCAGCCAATTCACGCCTTCAACCAGATGACTGAAGAGCAGTTCCAGGAATTGGAGGAAGTCATCCAAGCCCATCAAGCAGTATTTCCAGGGCAATTGGAGCTGACGTCTATTAGATAGCACAAGATTGACAAGATTGTAAAGAGTTACCCGCTATCAAAGAAGTAAAGAGAAGAGGTTGACAGGATGGTCAATAACTTGCTTGCGAACGACAAGATTGAAAAAACAGAGTCAGAATGGGGCTCACCCATTTTCCTGAAACAGAAGAAAAATGGCGGGGGATTGAGAGCCATTGTTAACTACATTGAGCTCAACTCCCAGGCAAAAGGGGATTCTTTCTCAACACCAAATCAGGAGGAGATATTCCACTTCATGGCTGGAAAGAAGTATGTGTCAGTAATGGACGGTGAATTGGGCTTCCACCAGATTCCGCTCCATCCTGATTCTTGTGACTGCACAACATTAGTTTCTCCAGGACAAGGAACCTACAGGTAGAAAGTCATGCCATTTGGACTCAAGACAGCAACAGCGGAGGTCCAGAGAACCATCAGCATCATCCTGAACTGGCTGATAGGCACAAACTGCTTTGTGTTTGTTGATGAAATAGTCATAGCGACAGAAAAGTGAGAGGAACACGTCCAGGCCATCAAGCGTGTGTTCCAAAGAATAATGAAACATGGATTCACCTTAAAGAGGAAGAAGTGTCACTTCTGCATGCCTGTTATGAAGATCCTCGATCATGACACGTTTGCCGACGGTAGTAAAGTGACTGAGTCCACAGTTTCGGTACTGAGGGAATGCCCTGTTCCTAACACAAGGAGGAGGTTGCCGTAAGTTTTCAGGTTGACAAATTACTTCAGAAAATTCATCTGGGAGTATGCTGAGACAACCAAAGTTTTCCACCGCCTACTCAAAAAGGACACTCCGTACAAGTAGGAGGAAGCGCACACTAGAGCGTTTGGCGAGCTTCAAGGCGAAGCTTCTGACCTCTCATTCCCTTCAACTACCAGATTTTGAACACACGTTTCAGATCGATACTGATGCAAGCGACAATGGGATCAGCAGAATGATTGCTCTGGTCATTGAATAACAAGTCAAGGCCATTGAATCCTACAGCAGGACGCTGAAGGACAGAGAAACTGGCTATGCTACCTTTGAGAAGGAGTCACTCGCCGACATGGAAGCAGTTGAGCGATGGAAACACTATGTCGACGCGCTTAAGTGGGTGCTGTCAAATAAGTAGAACTCAGCCAGGACTGGAAGTAGGGCAGTGAAGATCCAGGGATACGACGTAAACGTAGTGCATCGAGCAGGGAACCTCAACGTTGTGGCTGACGCGCTGTCGCGCAACCCACCACTACTGCTATACATCAGAAACCAGAAGAGAGTGCCAGTCACTAACAAATTCCAGGTGAGGCAAGAGAAAGATGAGTTCACTAAAAGAGTCTGGGAATTTCATTCCAACCTGCCCAAGGCAAGTAAGACTGAGTCTCCAGGATTTCTCAAGAAGGCTGCGGAAGACTTCATCTTCGACGAAGGAGTTCTGCTTTACATGGATCCAGCAGCACCAGACAGAAATAGCCAGCGGTCAAGATGGCGTATATACGTACCGGAGACTAGAAGGCACCAACTGCTTCATGAGTGCCATGATCATAGACAAGCAGGTCACCTAGGCGTCACGAAAACCCTAGAACGAGTACTGGCCACATGTCTTCAAGGCCACAAAGAACTATGTTTGTTCCTGAGCAGTTTGTCAGATGGCGAAATGTGCCCAAACAAAAGCACCGGGACAGATGCAGCCAGTGTTTCCAGATCACCCGAACCACATCATGGGGACTGATTACATAGGACCATTTCCTATGACAAACTTCAACAAAAAGTATGTTCTATCAGTTGTTACCTATTACATCAAGTGAGTATGGCTGATACCTACGAGGAATGCAACATCAATAGCTACGACTACAAATTTACATAACATGTTCTCAGTGATGTAGGTGGGCCAGGGTATTTAATCTCACATAACGGCGCGGCGTTCACCAGGAAAGACTTCGTCACGATGCTGCAGGAGAACGAAATCAAGCGTACCAAGACGACACCCTACCACCCCCAAAGCATGCAACGAAAAGGGTCAACCGAACATTCAAGGCGTGAATTAGAGCATTCGCTATGGAACGGCAAGGAGGAATGGATCCGTTACTGCCATGCCTTCAGTGGACAATGAGAACAACACCACCTGTCTCTATAGGTGAAACGCCCTATTATCTGATGAAAACAACAGATCCACGCACAAGACTCCAAGCACTTCTCCACCAATACAGACAGGGATTACTGTCAGACAGTATGCTGAGGTGCACAAGCTTGAGAAGGAGAAGGCTTATGATCTATCAAGAGCCAATCTTCCTGAAGCAGCTAGGTCAACGAAAGACAAAAGGCATCAACCAGTGGAGTACAAGCCTTACCAATTCGTAAAAGTCAAGAATCACGTCAAGTCTGACGCAAGCAAGAACTTTACGAAGAAGCTGGTGCCAATTTATAAGGGACCGTACAGCGTGGTTAGAAAGGCATCAGATGTGAAGTTATGTGCTCCGAGCGATGCTTGGTCACTTGAATGTGAAGACTTACATCATCTCAGAAATGCAACCCTACTTTGACCCAGACACGGTGGACTGCTGGGGTAGCATGCAACCCGGAACGATCTACAATCAACCGGAGGACATTCAGGAACAAAGTCAAGATGATGACATGGACTCGGGCCCAGATGACAGTTCCACCAAAGATAATGAAGCAATTGCAGGGGAGTGAAGAATCAGACGAGGAGCAGTCAAAGGAAGATGACCAAGGAGACGATGAAGAAGATGAAAGAAGTCGGTCAGAGGGCACTGATGGTGAAGAGCCGCCCGATGAAAGTATCAGTGAGGGACGACCGAAACGGGTCCAGGTACAGGATTGACGTCATGCAGACCAAAGGCATCTCAGGAAGCCCGAGCTTTCCCTTCGATTGTCATGTAAAGGTCAAAGTTCTGCCTTCAAAGATTCCGCCAAAAGGAAGAACAAAGACGTTGCAGACCTCGAAGGGGCCCTACACATTGCAGCATGTCAGGAAGTCTGAAGACATACGCAAGGTCAAGGAGCTGATTGCTTCTCTAGATGCAACTTGGTGCATTGGAATCAGGAAAGAACCACGCAGATGGCCGCAAGACCGACACTTCTTCGAGGATGATTACCCATGCCTATTCTCTGATGAAGATGAGGACCAGCAACCATCATCTGTGGAAGACGTGATCTCCCAGCACCCTGTTGCGGGACTGTCCGCTTTAGAGTGGATGGTTCTGCGTCACTAGTACAGCAGCGAAAGTTTCGATGTGAGGAAGTAGCTCAATTGAATGTGATCAAAGTGATTCTGAATTACCTGCTGATGTGAGGCATTCAACGAAAAAAAAGAACACTGAGGTTGTGCAGACGGAAAAAGTCCCTAAAGAATGAGTAGGGGATAGAATTAAAGCCACGATCTTGGCTAAATGAGTTGATCCACCCTGTTCTACTTGCACGCTTCCCGCCGAGCTGCTTAATCGAAAATGAGGATTCTGCGCTGTTAGCAGCAGAGCAAGGATCTGTGCGAAGCGAAAGTTGCTGAACTGCAGTCGGGAGCCGTGATGAGCCGACATTATCATTGGGACCTATTCCATCCATGAACTAAGCCACGGGATACCATGTGGTGTCTTGTGCACAGGCCGTGCCAAATCAACACGAAGGAATAAGTCGGACAGGGCCTCGCCTGACCGCACAACAACAGTGTGTCTTGGTGTGAACTAAGCCGCACCGAGGTTTTCTTCGGGTGCATTTCATCCGCGTGTGCTTCAAATAAACTAAGTCACATTGTTTGGGAGCAAATCTTCAAATTTCTAAGAAGGATCCGGGAATATCCTGGCCGTGCAATCTTCTAAGTGTTAATCTTTTGCGAGGTCTAATTGTTGGACTTTTTAAAGGACTTTGCGCCCAACGTATGTCGAATTCAATCCCACTTCTTAGTAAAATAAAGTTTATAAACTTTATAAAATTTTGCGTTCCTATTTCTCTGTATTGCCCGAACCTGCACGCACCTTTGCGGAGGGAGAAAACTGACGGTGCGCACCGCCACCACTGCATGCCTTGGGCGCACACCTCCCAGTATGATCGTAAGCGGCAGCATCTGCTTGTGATGGCATGAAGATTCTCGTTGTACAAAGTTAGGTGCACAAAGGTTCAAGCTATGAATATTAAGGTTATTATGATTATGAGCAGAATACTATTATGCAATTATTATGATTATGAGCAGAAAACCCAGCTGTGAGTCGTTTGTTCTGTCAAGAGGAAGACCCTCACATTATCTTCTCAACTTTCTGCTCATTTCGATTAAATTCATGAATTTCGCACGCAAAAATTACCGAATTTCTCCAAATTGTGTCCCTCTTCATCGGTAACATCGTTTTGACATCATTTGTGACATCATTTTTTGGGGGGATTGCAAAGATTGTGGCAAAGTCATGAACCTTTGCTCTTTAGTATTCATGCCGATGTCTGGTTTTTCTCCAGAAAAACCAAAGGCATTTTATTCCAAAGAAAACGCTGGTGGTGGCTGCCAAACTTGTTTTGGAAACGTGACTTCTTTCTCTGTTGAGCTTCCATGTTCCCTAAAGTTGTCTTCACCCCTTCTTCTACCAGAAGTGATTTCTTTGTCAAGTCGACGAGCCTTCACAGTGGTACATCATCTTCGTCCACCCAGTTCGGCGAATCTTGCTGTTGCCCTGGTAATGGTGTCGTTTTTTCTGCAACTCCTTGGCTGCCTTGTGTTCCTTGCACTTCTACTTCTTCCAACTCCGACAAACTTGCTCGTCGTCTGCGTTGTGCCAAAGTCTTCTGCTTGGTGTCATCTGGAGTCAGCAAACGTCTTGCAAAGCCTTTGACTTTCCCCATGCTGCTGTAGTAGTCTTCAACTTAAAAAAAAATTCCTGTCGTCTTCTACGGTCTAGTGGCCATAAGAAATCTTCTTCCCCAGTAGCCTACATCCTGGTATCGAAAAAAATCGGTTTGCTAGTGTTAGTCTTGGCGGCGTCTTCTTGACGTCGTCCGCTTCTCCTCTTCGTCCTCTTCTCCTCTTCTGGTGGCGTCTTCTTCTCCTGGTCCCTTCTTGGTCCTTGTAGTAGAAGCTGGCATTTCTGAAGTGGCGAAGTCTTCAACCAACAACAAAAAAATCGTGTTGGCCCCCAATACAATGTAGTCTTCTTTCAACGATTTTCTGAACGAAGTTTTCGTTCAAAAATTCAGTCAACAACGAAATGTTGTTTGACGTTAAATTCTTGTGTGCTGTTGTTTTTAGATCTTCAACCACAAAAAAGAAAAACCAATAACAAACAAACTGTTCGTCTGTTAAACTTTCCCTGTCGTTGTCTAGGCTTCAACGTTTTAATAAAAAAAACCGTCGTCGTTTAATTCTTGTTACTCAAACTTGTGCGAGAGGTTCCGTATTCCAGACAAGGGCACACAGGTGCGGCGCAGGGATTCTGCTCACCTAATGGTTACGGCTAGAACAGACTGAGACCACATGTATTTATGTTTTGAGTCCCAGTCTACTCTCACCTCGCTGGCATTTCGTCAAGAGGCGTCAGCGAACCAAACTAGGTCAACCTCGTTCCCGGCTGTAGATGCTTCATCTGCGGCAACTTGGAGTGTCGATATTACGTCATTGGGTTTTGTTGGTTAAAAAGTCCGGTCCACACACCTTCTTCGTGTGTGGCTCCTGACTTTCTGATCCTGCTTCAACAACTTATTCCGTATTTATACTGCGAATGAGCTGTCGAAACATGCTCGTTCGTGCACGGGCATGTCTTGCGAGACTGCTACCCGCCACGCTAACATTGCAGTGAAGTTCCCTTAAGCGGCGCTTCCTATAGGCTGCCCGTCCCAGCGTTATCTGTTAGGGCCGGGGTGCCACACGGTGCCCCATGGAATGGTCGTCGTAGTAGACACCCCAGTACTCTCTTTAGGCCTAACGCCGCCATCTTGATTTCCGTCTGTCTGTTTTCTCGCTGTTTCCACTCCAAGAACTCCGCCATCCCCAGTATCTGCCGGATAATCCAATCGCCATAGCATCCGACGTTGGTTTGTCGTTCTTTGACATGACTTAGATCTCACAGCTACAGGCTTCAATCAACTCTACAGTCACAATAACAATCCACGTTTTCACCCCGCGAAAACGACAGGCGATTTGCCGTTACGACAGCAAGAGAGACGATGGGGAGTATGCGTGGAGGAGGAAGTGGGATTGAGGGGTCCGGATGTGACTCGGCGAGCTGGAATGATGTTAAAAAATTGCATAAATTATGGAAAAATTGTATGAAAATAAAGGTTTCCGATTGGTCAGATAGGTAAGAGGGACTTCCAACTAGTCAACACAGGAGTTGACTATGAATGAGGAGTGATTCTATGAATGAGGTGTGATTCTATGAATGAGAATTTAAATAACGTAAAGTAGAATTGACTGCCGGCAAATGCAATTTTTTTTAAAGACCAATGTGAAGATTTTTTTGGTTTGAAAATATCATTAAGGAAGTTGTTATCTATATACACGTAGTATTTTACTGGTAGCAGCTTAATTTCGGTTTTTGGTTACCAGCGAGTGAGCATCTGTCACCGCCCGGAGGTGGAAGATGTCTCACGAGTAATTCTATGGCTGCCCCAATCCCCCCCCCCTCAAACTGTCTGTTTAAGCTAGCTTACTCGCGTGTGTTTGTGTGTAAGTGTGTTATTGTTATAGTAAACGGGGGACGTCAGTCTATTAACTCGTTTTGGGAATGGATGGTTCTCGTGCTTCTTCATGTTTTCTTACCGACCCTAGTTACGAAATTAATAAAAGTTTGATCTTGGTTTTATTGTTACTTATTACTGTCGGAGCTTGAATGTTGCAACGTATTCCGTACTACCAGCTTTATTTACCATCATGGCAACCACTGCGCTCGAACTTGAGTTGCTTAATTCCATGTCCCGTTCAACTGTGTAAAATAAAAATCATCTAACCTAAGTTAAAAATAAATTATAATAAAAAATCATCCAATATACGCTAAAAATAAATAAGTAAAAAATGAACCATTGTTAGTTGAAGGAGCCAAATGGGTTGTCAGCCGCTAATACTGACCTTTTTTCGCGTTGGAAAAACTAACAAGCTCTCTTAAGAAAAGGGGTAAGATTTTCAGTAAGCAGCTCCCTGTGCACGCCTCCCTCCGAGTTTATGCATACTGTCCTTGAATGAAGGGCATTCCAAACCGGGACGACCCGGACCAAAAAGACATTTTTTCTGCAGTCAAGTCGAGACCCCCTGGACTGCAAGCTTCCATGGAAGACCCCAGGTATTATGAAGACGCAAGGTAAAAGAGGGGTAAATCGACCGAAATAAGGTTATGTAGTATTTTATTCGCGCGAATAAGGTCGAACCTCAGTCGACGAAGTTTCAACAGTTCAAGGCCTGCCCTGGAAAGCCGTTCTAGATGATCAACATCTCGAAGTCCAGGGAGGCATTTGGTGAATCGCCTCTGCACCAACTCGTTAGGTCGATGTCATTCACCAAGTAAGGTGACCAAACCGGTGTGGGGTACTCGAGAATTGGGAGGATAAAAACTTTGAATGCCCATACCTTAGTCGTAAGATTTCCCATTGTGAAGCAACAGTTAACCACAGCCAAACTGCGGAATGCTGTGGTGCTCATCTTCGAACAGTGTAAGGACACTTTCAAGTATGATGAAAACCAGATGCCGAGGTCATAGATTTTCTCTACCACTGGAAGAATTTCGCCTAAAAGTAGATAATGATGGTCAGGGGAATCGGGTTCAATACGGAAGGATTTGCATTTCAAGTTAGCTAACTGCCAATTTTTGGGCCAAAGAAGGAATTTCCAATCTCCTCCCCGAGTGCAGTCACAATGTTGATGTCAACCGCAAACTTAACTCCATATGGTGATGAAAAGGTCAGCGTCAAATCATTCACATATATCAAAAACTATTAACGTGACCGCTGTTGTATAGTTTATTCTAAGGCAGGTGAATGGTTTATAGCATAAGATACGTCTTGGATGAGGCCACTGTGACGTCATAAAGAGTCCCTTGCACAAAATGGGCTGCCGGGTGGATTACGACGAAGGCTTGCGTATGCGTAACCAGTTAAGTCGATTTTCTCGAAACATTTTGGCAATTCTGAGAATGGCGTTTCTTCACCCAGAACTGACGTGCCAAAAATAAAAAAAAAATAATACCACACCCTTCAAGCACTTTTACCATTGGCACATTATTAAATTGATAGTTCAATTTCCATTTTTCTCCCTTTCCTTTTCCATTACTATGTTTTATTTTGTATTTAGATTTTTTAACATTCCATTTTTTAGGATTTTTTTTTTTTTTTTTTTTTGTTTGGCTTCCTGCACTTTGCGTTTTTTTTTGCGATTTTTGACATTCTTCACTACATTTGATTTTTTTTTTCATATGGTTAAAATTGTACTTATTTTTGGAACTGGGCTCATAAAATATCTTGGGGTTCGATCAAGATTCTCTTTGTATTTTTCCAAGTTGCGTTTCAAATAAAGCCAGACTTCTACCACTTTACTGTTTCTTCATTCTGTCAACCCTAGACATCTCAATAGTAACCTTGACTGAAGCATCGTAATATGTCCAATAATTGTTCGTATTCAAAAATGCCACAAAACTTGATCATTGGTCGTGTACGTTAAAAAATAACTGGAATCGCTAGATTATTTCTGTATTTCCTGAGAATGTTTGTTGCTTGGTATATAAATGAATATTTTTCATTAGTTCATAGAAGACTTCAAGAAGCTTCTTAAGTCATGTTTGAAAGAAAACCCCAAGGTAAGAAAACGTTGCATATTTTCATTGTTTGTTGAAATAAATATTCTCGTAGTTGTAGTTGTTGTTATTGTAATTGTTGTGGTGGTGGCTGTTTTTTAAATTTTACATATAATATAAATGGTACGAAGTACTACCGTACCAGCGCCAACAATGAATATTACAATATTTTTTGCTTTTTTATGTACACGGTGATCCAGACCACCCCGTCCATTTTTTTCTAAAAATAGAACTGCTAAAATTAAAAGGTTGGGAAGGTTGATTCAGCCCACCTGTCCATTTATTCTAAAAATGTAACCACAAAAGTTATAAGGGAACGAAGGGTGAATCACACCACCACTCCATTTATTCTGAAAATAAACCCACTAAAGTTAGAAGGGTGTGAGGGGTGGTTCAGACGACCCATCCATTTATTCTAAAAATAGTCCCACTAAAGTTAGAAGGGCGTGGAAAAATTCTTGCATAAAAAAACCATGTATGAAGAATCAGAAGAAAATAATTTAAAGTGTTCATGCCCCAATCGGGGAGCGAGGATCCCCTCAAGGGGGAGGGGGGTCCAGAAATTTCCAATGATAAGGGGGGTCGAAGTAACGCCTCATTTAAAAGTCTTGTTAAACCAAACAACACTGCCCTAAAGGTTTCTTGATATTCCCAACCAGTGTGACTAGTGATCAAGTGATTTAACCCCAAAGTTGGTTGACCTACCGTACAGAAGAGATGGTAAGTTTCTCCAAAACATGCATTGCACAAATAAAAAAATAACCTAAATATCACATAACGCACTGAAGAAGTATGGTGAAATTTGCCAACCCCTGCCCCAGTTGCGTCAAAGACCCTCAAAGGAAACATTCATACGAAATCATCGCACATAATGTAAAGAACGGCAGCTATTGCCAGAAATGGGTTTGCTTGGCCCTAACACAGAACAAAGAGCCTCGACGGAAAATCCCCTCTCCCTCTCCCCAACTAATAATTCCACGATACCCCCATTGTTCAAGACTGGTGTTGGACATCCTGCTCGGCACACAATCGGGCCAGCTCTGCGCCAAAACTATAGGTAAAGAATGGACATTAGAAAGATGAAGTAGATCCCTGCCACATAAAGAAACAAAGATAAGTTTAAGACTAACTTTAAACACTTTCAGAAATAAATTAAAGATGCTCAAATTGTCTTCCGTTTGCATCAAAGCATAATTGCTGCCTCCTGTGAAGGACCCGTGGGCTCGGATAAGCTCTTTTCTTGTGATGCTCCTGCAAGCTTCTCTAACGCTTTCTGTCATGTCTGCGCGATAGGTTGGGCGGGTTCTTACAGGCAGTTTCCTTCACTCTTCCCCAAACATGATAGTCCAGACGGGACAAGTCGATACACCTGCCAGGCCAGGGACCCGAACCACCCCTGCCAATCTTTCATTGGGGAAACATGTCGTCGAAGACGGCTCTACCTTGCAAGGCAAAATAAGCAGGACATCCGTCGTGCAAAAAGCACATTACTGCTCTAGTAGCCAAGGGCATATCTTCCAGTAAAAGGGGCAGTGCGTTGGCGAGAATTATTCTCTGTACACCTGGCCAGATAGGGTTCCCTCAAAGAATGTGGCCAATAATTTGGTCTCCAAGCACATCATTCAGCTTGGGTTCTCAGTAGGGATGGGTCAGTAACCGAAACCGAATTTTCGGTTTTTACTGAAAACCGAAACCGATTTGGATTTTGTGTCGGTTTTTCGTACGCTGTTCGAAAAATCAAAAATTGATTTGTTTTTCTATTTTTTTTTTTAATAATTGTCATTTTCTACGTATAAATTACAGCAAATCTCCTATTCATTAAAAAGAAAATAGTAGAGAAAAATGATGCCACAACTAGGACCATGGTCTATGACGCTGCTGAAAGTGAAAGCAGGAGTTACAAGCTAGTAAAAGAACTGATACAAGGAAAAAAAACTAGAAATAGCTGGTTGGGGTGGATGGTGGCAAAAACCGATACCGAATCCGAAACCGCAGTTTTGTGGGCGTAAAAACTTAAACCGGAAGCGAAGTCAACAAAATGAAACCGACCCATCCCTAGTTCTCAGTAGACCAATAGTGCAGACCAATTGTGACGATTTATCTCTCCATTGCTGTTGAAGGTAGCCTCGTCACACCACAGCATGTTATGAAAAAAAGAGGATCCTGTTGCTCTGAACCATGGCCCCCATTGGAAGAGGTTAATTCGGTTTTGAAAGTCATCACCGTCTAGGTCGTGATACAGTGATAGGTGATAAGCATGTTTGCGGCCATTATTGAGAACCCTTCAAACAGTCGTTTGGGTCATATCAGCATATCTAGCTATGCTCCTCATACTTGCATGTGGATCAGGCCTCACAGCGCCAACCACTCTGGAGCGGTATCAACCCTAATAGGTGGTTGAATTTGTACCCCCTTATTCTTAATATCCTGGATGTTTCCAGTAGCCTGAATCTTGTGTGCTAAGCGGGCAAACAACTTGGGCAAATATGCTCTCCGACAGGACACCTCTCTGCGTAGATAAGTGCTGCTGTTGCCATGTTTTGTTGCATTCATCCATGATCATCAACATATCAAAATGGCTTTTACCATTATGCTTTTCGTTGGTAAAAGGCATAATGGTGAACGGGAATTATTGTAATCCACACCATGATGACTGAACACCAAGATTGAAGAAATTAGGATGGAAGAATCACGGTAAAAAAAAAATTTGGCAGATATCCGAGACTAAACACAGTTAAATAATAAAAAATAAATGCTGACTGTCTACTAAATTAAATACAGATTGGGTTCGAAGAACTCATGAAGCAGAAATGTGGAGGACAAACAAATCCGACACGTGACCAAAACAAGTTTAACAAAACCACAGCTTAAACGTGCATTCCAATATCTATCGAGTTGTGTTAACCTGCATAGGGAAGGAAATTACTTTCGTCAATTCTAACAACTTAAGAGAATTCAACGGGGATGATGGTTTAAGTCTCTTTATACTCCCACAACAAATATTATATGTAATGCAATCGCCGTACTGCAGGTCGGCTATATCTCGCAAAGGACATTGACCTTATTGAGTCAGTCCAAAGAAAGTTTACAAAAAGCCTCCCAGGGCTCCGTGATTTAAACCATATTGAAAGGCTTGCTAGGACTGGACTGGGATTGTTGGAGTTACGCCGAATTGGGTATGACCTAGTGTTGACTTGACATATCGAATTGTGCGGGGCTTAATTAGAGTAGGGTAAAATACAATATTAAGTCAGCTGATAAAAGTGGGGGTAATGATGCACTTCCGCTTGCCTGATGAAAAGTGGGGGTTAATGGTGTCCTCCATCAATCTAGAGGATTACCTTTTTTCGTCGATCTGGAGGAGGGTTGCAACGATAACACTCACCTGATAAAAGTGGGGGTAATGATGCACTTCCGGTCACCTGACGAAAAGTGGGGGTTAATGGCATCTTTCATCAATCTAGAGGATGGTTACTACCTTTTTTCCGGCTTTCGTCGATCTGGAGGAGGGTGGGTTGCTACGATGACACTTCCGCTCACCTAATGAAAAGTGGGGTTCATCAATCTGGAGGACTACACTTTTTTCCGTCGATCTGGAGGAGGGTTGCTACGATGCCGCTCACCTGATCAAATTGGGGTAATGATGCACTTCTGCTCACCTGATGAAAAGCGGGGTTCCTCTATCTGGACGACTACCTTTTTTCCGTCGATCTGGAGGAGGGTTGCTACGATGCCGCTCACCTGATCAAATTGGGGTAATGATGCACTTCTGCTCACCTGATGAAAAGCGGGGTTCATCTATCTGGACGACTACCTTTTTTCCCGTCGATCTGGAGGAGGGTTGCTACGATGCAACTTCTGGTCAAAATGGGGGTTAATGGCGTCCTTCATCAATCTGGAGGACTAGCTTTTTTCCGGCTTTGGTCGATCTGGAGAGTTCCTACGATACCACTTTCGCTCACCTGATAAAAGTGGGGGTAATGCTGCACTTAATAGAAAGTGTGGGTTCGTCGAGCAGCCTTTGTTATATTCGCCAAGATGGTGGAAAAGTGCCTTTTACTACCTTTCATTCGTTTTCGTAGGGTATCCCATTACGTCACTTCCGGTCACGGGATCAAAGTGGGGGTAATGGCGTGATCAAAGTGGGGGTTTGGAAGAGGGTACAACCATTTTTAGTTTTCGTCAATCTGGTGGGACTATCCCTTTCTTCTATCAGGAGCAGTGCGGAAAGTGCTTTTTGCTACCTCATATGACGCTGTTTATCGGATGTAAAAAGGGAATTAAAAAAAGAAATGAATTCTTGTTCTTTTATCCTCACTGGCAAAGACTCTGACTTATTTAATCTAAATACTCCGATTCATTTGGACCCTGAAAAAAAGCTACGAATTGGTGCTTATTAATTTAGACACATATAACAGCATATACAACATTGATTCAAAAAATAACGAAATTAAATACACCGCAGATGCTGGTATAACTTGGCAGAAAGTGATAATCACCCCCGGAACTTACGAAATTGAAGATTTGAATAAATTTATCAAAAACTCGATAGATCAAAATGGTCATAACAGGGAAGCCATTTTGATTCTTCCCAATGTAAACACTTTGAGAACCAACTTGATAGTTAACAATTCAAAATACGGAATAGCCTTTACGGGTGAAAAGAGCTTGGCTCGAGTCTTGGGATTTCATTTAGGAAGACACTTGAGGAGAGGAGAAAGTAAAAACACCGTTGAAATAATAAATATAAACACGATTTTTGTGCACGTTGACATCATTGAAAATTCTTACGTAAATGGTTGCACGCAACCCACTTTATATTCGTTCTATCCAAATTTGCCTCCGGGTTTCAAAATCATCGAGTCTCCGCATAATTTAATGGCGAGACCCTCATGGTTCGACTTCATTTAAAATCTAAAAATTAAAAAAAAAAGGACAAGATGCTCGTGTTTGGAAAAAAAGGAAAAGGATTCTTTTGTAATAATAAAAACACAAGCATTTTAACGCCTAGAAACAAAGTTTTCATCAACTTTATAACAACGGCTAGAAAATGAGCGTTGTAGAAGACTATTTAAAAATCATCAAACCTTTATTGTGCGACTCGTCGATCGAATCTTACACCTATCACGAATATAATCCCATTGTCGGTACGAATCTCAACAACGTAAATTCTGAAATTCGAATACATGTGGAAAACCAAGATTTATTTCTGCACATTGCCAACAGTTACCTCTTGATTAAAGGCAGGTTGCTGAAGCACGATGACTCGGCTTACGCCGATGTTGAAGCAGCGACGTTGATTAATAATGCTCCCATGTTCCTATTTTCTAATATAAAATACCATCTAGGTGATAAACAAGTAGACGAGGTAAATTATCCGGGATTCAGTACCCTAATGAAAGGGCTGCTCTCTTACGGATCGGCGAAACAGCCGGCATTGCTCGGTAAGTGCTGGGCATTGGATAGTGCAGCTTCTGTCGCTGCTGATATAACCGACAACTTGGGTTTCAAACAGCGGCACCCGTCCATCATCGTTGAAACAACTCCTAAGGAAGTTTTACATTCGCCATTCCCTTGAAACACATCATGGGATTTTTCAAAAATTACGACAAGCTAATTTATGGAACTAAACACGTGCTCACTTGCATGAGGACCAGAGATACAAATGCCATCTTCAAAGCTGCAGCCGCGGCCAATGGTAAAGTTGTTCTCAGTAGTATTTCTTGGCTTATCCCCCATGTTACCGCTTCGGACGATCAAAAACTTAAACTTTACAATCTCATAGACAACGGAACTACGGTGGATTTAGGATTTAGACACTGGCATTACGATAGCTGCAAGCTCCCTCAAAATACCAACTTCACCTGGCGCATGCTGACTACTTCCGCGGTTGAAAAACCTAGGTGGATAGTTCTAGCTTTTCAAACAAACAGACAGGACGCTTTAGGTAGAAATCCGGCCGTGTTCGACCACTGTAGTTTGCAAGACGCCCACGTGACTCTAAATTCAGAAAGATATCCGTTTCTCGATCTGAATACTAATTTTGCCACTGGAGAGTACTTCGGCTTGTACAGAATGGCGCAGCAATTTAGGCAGCTGTGTTACGACACCAACGATTTGAGTTTGGACTTGCTTCAGTTCAAGAACGCCTATTCACTCGTGGTGTTGGATTGCTCCAAACAGTCCGAGAGGCTTCAATCCGGAATCGTGGATGTACAAGTCAAACTGAAGTTTAGAGCAGCGGTGCCAGCTAACACTGTCTGTCACGCTCTGCTCATTGGCGACAGGAAAATGAATCTGAAGTTGGATAGAGGCAAAGTCGAAGTTGTTTATTAATGAAAAAGATATGGCGCTCAAAACTAGATCGCGAAAAAAGAAAGGATGGCTTTTTGCCGTTGGCGTTGCTAGGGCCGATTTTGGCCGGAATTGGTGGATTGGCGGAGGGACCGCGGGGGTGGTATCTGCCGTAAAAAAAGCACAAAACGACGCACAAATTCTAGCTGAACTCGTGTGACATCATAAGAAAGTGGAAGGTTCCGGCAAGAAGAAGAAAAAACGAAGCAAGAAAAAATTGTCCCGTGGCAAAGGTCTTACCTTAAGACCACCAAGGTTAAATCGACTTTGATAAACCTTTAACGAAGCACGATTTAAACCGATTGGCTAGAGTAATGAAAATTCCGAAATTTAGAGGTACTTTTAGTAAAGGCACGCTTCCTTTAAAACTTAAGCCTACTGGTGAAAACGGAATCGTAAACTTGGAAGATTTCAACGACGGAGACGGAAGTCACTGGGTAGCCTACTCTACCATTTCTGGCAAACCCTGTTATTTCGATAGTTTTGGCAACAATGGGTCCTGCCCGGTCCGTGGTTAACTATTTGGGATCAGGAATTAAATACAATTACGAACGCGTGCAAAACTTTGACCAGATTTGGTGCGGGCACTTTTGTTTATTTTTCCTTAGCGCCTTCTCTAAGACTCGTAATTACGAAGCCGTTTTAGATAAAATGAAATCTATTAAAAGTGACGTGCAAATCCAACTGGAAATAAACGTCTTCCGTATCAAAATCTTCGACCGTGTGTACCGCGATGGCCGAATCGTTTTCCATTTCGTAAGGAATGTTAAAAACGGTAGTCGTAGAATGCGCTTCCCTCGTTTTAGTAATGAGAAAGATTTTCGTTCCCGCTATGCATTTAACAACGACTTAACATTGCAGTATAAAATTGCTTTACGAATTAAACCAGAACTTGTACCTATGTAGTTTGTGATAGATCCGGAATTAACGAACCAGTCGACTTCTTTATGCAAAGGGCTTTTCATACAGAAACTGATTATCGTGAAACAATTTTCGTGCACAAAATTCTTCATAGCCGCGTAACTTTGTGCAATCAGATGATCGCCTGGTTTGGGATTACTGTTGTGCTTACGACTAAATCTTCACTCTCACTGCAGCACTTGTTTGCGTAAGGTGGGGAAAAATAGTTCAACTGTGATTAATGCGTTGCTGCGTTCTTGTCTGCTGGTCATTGAATTCATATTAATTTGAGTATGAAGTGGAGAAATACCCGTTTGATTATTTGCGTTGTTGATTATTTGCGTTGTGTTTATTGATGTGGTAAATTTGGTTTAATTACTCACGTTCTGCGACCGAAATCCTCTTACCGTTTAAAAGTTTAAAAGTACGAAAATGGAATCTTCAACTCCATGTTTCCCAACTCGCAGGAAGTCGCTTAGGTCAGTAAGGAAGCCTGCTTCATTTTCATGCTGTCTAAGATCACGATCTGTGGCTAAGAGAGCCAATAATAATATCTCAATGCCTACTGAAATGTTACAATCTAACAGCTTAAGCGAAACTACAGTTTGCTACTCCCCTGATGATTTGGTCCCCGCTAACTCTGCTTCTAAACCAGATGTCACCGATCTACTTCGTTCTGTTGACCTCTCTCAGGTATCTGATGATTTATCCTTTTCCACTTGTCAGTCCCCATCAATTCAAAAGGTTGGATTTTCTCCGGGGGTTAGTGAAAATGACAAACCCAAATCACTACCAACCTTTCTTGAAAACTCTCGGAGTGAACTTAACGTTGGTGTAAGTACTTTAAAAGCACAGGTGAGCCTTATTAATGAAAGCATTAAACATGTGACTTCTGACTTCCAGCTGTTGCACACTGAACCTTCTAGTGGTAATACTGTATTGGCAGGCAAAATTGACCATTTGACCGATGTGCTGGACCATTTTCTTAGCTCAATTCAGCAACTGCTTAAAGTGAGCTTTTCTAATCTTGAACTTAAAATTGAAAATGCCCTCCTGAGCCAGTCGTCTATGATTGGCACATTTTTTGAGAAGGTCGCTAACCATGACATCACCGAAACGGGCATTACCCGTTTTTCACCAACCGGGCAGTCCATACTTACTGACCCCCATGCCACCACATCTATGTCAGTGAATACTGTGGTGTCAATTACTAAAGCGAACGAAGTGCAAGTGGTTTCTGCACATATTGACAAGTTACCTAGCCGAGCTTCTAACGTTGACATGTTACCTAAGTCATCCGTGCCTGTGAACTCCCACCCTGGGCGGTCGTTACACAAAGGAAACAGATCCTCTAATGGTAATTTGCCTTACCCTAAGAGGGTACCAAGTTCATCACCTGCTGAAATTGAAAGGCTAAATCAGTTCAACCCTGCAGTCAACAGTGGCAGTACTCGGCATGCTTCAGTTGCACAACCATGTAACAATTCACTAGGACAGCTTTCCTCTCCAAACCCTACACATAAAGTAAGGAAAAAATTAAAATTCCTCATTATTGGTGATTCACAGGTCAGGAAAGTTAAACTACCATGGAATATTGGCAACTCAAAGACTTGGTGCTTTCCTGGTGCCCGTCTTGAGCATCTATGTGACTGTGTTCCCAACATTTTAAATCCTTCAGAAGATATTACCAATGTAGTGCTCTGTGCCGGGACCAACAATGTAGGTTTAGACTCTCCGGCAGTCATTGCCCAAAAACTACTTGAGTTGATTGACATAATCAAATCCTTTTTACCCACAGTGCGCATCACTGTTATCAGTATCTTCCCGCAAAGGCAGCGTTTCCGTGTACATCACTGGCCTTCCCTACAACAGTATATTGTTCAGTGCAATGGCCATATTATGGCATGCTGTAAAGAAGCAGGAGTTGATTTAATCTCCTTATGGGATTTAATTTCACGTAGACATGGCATCCTTGCATCTGATGGTATCCACTTATCTCCCCTAGGCAAAAAACTGCTTGTTGATGCCATCATACAAAGTACGCTACTCGAGCGGAAACCATTTAACTTCTTCTCTTTTGAGGGAAACTAACCTTGTTTAATAGACTAATCGTTAGTCGTATGACGGAACATATTCCCAGATTTCTTCCCGCAAAATTACATCTCAAAAAGCATACTTACGACAATGTTTACAACAATGTTTGTTTAAGAAAGTGTCTTACGATTGATACCAACGACGCTCATAGTCAATGCGACAAACTCCACATTAACGATGAACTCGATTTTATTTTTTCAGACCCTGACGTATGCCCATTTGCATACGATTTTAAAATGTCGTTTTACAATACCACTGCTGTTCCTGAAGGTTCTTCTATTGTTGGTAACTTTATCGATAGGTCTGTTTCTTTTGTTCATCTAAATGTCAGGGACTTTTCTACTCAGAACAAATTCGATAAATTTGAACACATTATTAATGCCACTAATGCTGAATTCGATGTCATATGTGTCACAGAAACATGGTTCAATGATCAAAGTCATGGTGTTTGTAACCTAGACGGCTACACTTTTATAGCAGAAAACAGAATTCTAAAAAAGGGTGGAGGTATTGGAATGCTAATTAAGAGCTGTTGCAGCTTCCACGTTAGACATGACTTAAAGTTTTCTATTGATGAATTGGATGGCCAGGGTATGTTTTTAGAAATTACTTTTGGGCACCATGTGTATGTTGTTGGAGTAGTCTATAGGCCTCCAGCTGGCAACATGCGTAATTTCAGCAATGCTTTTAGTTTTACTATAAACAAAATTTGTGCCGAGAAAAAAAGAGGTTATATTTTAGGAGACTATAATGTTGACTTAAATAAGTATTTGTCTGATTATGCCATTGCATCTATTGTGAATGATTGGCTTTCTGTAGGATTTGTTCCAATTATCACAAAGCCAACTAGAATTACAGACTCCTCTGCTACGAGAATTGACAATATTTGGACGAATCATTTAAGCAAGGGAACTCATACTGGCATTATCATCTCTGATTTCACCGATCATTTTCCCATCTACGTGTTCTTAGAATCTAATAGGCTTAGTAAAATACACCCTTGCTATAAGATTAGGCGACGTTACTCTGAAAAAGGCTATAATAATTTGGTTGAGGGCTTAAAGAATGAAATGTGGAACGAGTTAAATCTTAAAGATGACTTAGACCTATTGTACGAAAATTTCTTAGCCAAATTCACACATCATTTGGATATTGCATTTCCCATAATTGAGCCCAACTTTAAAAATGAAACTACCATCAAACGAGTTAAAAGGACTCAAGATTGGGTTTCTCCAGAACTGCAAAAACAAATCAAAATGAAAAATAAGTTGTACAGGAATTACATTAGGAAACCATATGCTAATAATAAAGAGAAATACAAATCTGCATACAAAAAAGTTCACATCCTTATTAAGGAAGCAAAAATTAATTTTTATGGCAACCTTTTTAAAAACAATAAAAATAATAGCAAGGAATTATGGAAAGATTTGAAAAAACTTACAGGTACCCATAAACCCCATAACATGACTCTTCCACATGCTAGCCAGAATTCCAATGAGGCTCCTGGGTTGGCTGCAGAATTAAATTTGCACTTTGTCTCAATTGGACCCAAGTTGGCTGCTAATTTGCCTACCGTGCCTAATGTGGGAAATACGGGAGCCAAGTTTAACGATTCACTTTTCTTGTGGCCTACTGACGCATGTGAGATCGAGAGCATTATTAAGGCATTCCCAGACAAAAAATCAAGTGGTTTTGATGACATTAGCATGCTACTGGTCAAACGGTGTTATAGGTATTTGTCACCACCTCTTGCACAGCTCATAAACAAATCCCTTACGTCAGGTTGTGTTCCGAACCAGCTCAAAAAAGCAAAGGTTATTCCTCTCTATAAATCTGGTAATGTTAATGATTTTTGTAACTATAGGCCCATTTCTTTGTTGCCTGTTTTTTCAAAAGTATTTGAAAAAGTTGTATATAAGCGTTTACATTTCTTTCTGGAAAAACACCATCTGTTGAGTGACAATCAATTTGGTTTTCGCAGAGGTAGATCTACAGTTCAAGCACTACACACTGTCGTTAATAAGGTTGTCGAAAACATTGAACTAGGTAACTTTACCGTGTCTGTTTTTTTGGACTTATCCAAAGCCTTCGACACAGTTGACCACGATTTACTTTTAAAGAAGCTTTCCTCAATTGGTATCAGAGGTGTTACTTACAATTGGTTTAAAAGCTATCTAGTGGGTAGAACACAGTTTACTGATCTAAATGGAGTTCAGTCTCCACTGCTGGGAATTACTTGCGGAGTGCCACAAGGGTCCATCTTAGGCCCAATACTTTTCTTGGTGTACATTAATGATATTTTTTCTTGTAGCAATCAGTCGTTCGTGGTTGGCTTTGCAGATGATACTACATTAGAATATTCCGGAAAAGATTTGAATGTCCTTATCAGCCACGTTAACTTTGATCTTAAAAGATTTACCCACTTCTTTGATTCTAACAAATTGTCATTAAATGCAAAGAAAACTAAATACATGATTATGGGTTCGAGTCAAAAAATTGCGCAAATTGATCAAAATGAGTCACACGTCATCAAAATCTCGGACGTTGTACTCGAAAGAGTGAGAAATGTTCGTGTTTTAGGAATTGTCCTTGATGATATTCTTTCATGGACACCACAGATTAGCTATGTGTGCAGTAAAGTTGCCAGGGGATCTGCTATCCTGTCTAGAGTGAAAGGATTTGTTCCATCTAAATTATTAAGAATTCTGTATTTTGCATTTGTCTATCCCTTAATTTTATACGGGATTACTGTTTGGGGTGCAGTTTCTAACTACAAGCTACAACGTATTCTTGTACTTCAAAAAAGAGCAGTAAGAAGTATTGCTAAGGCAACTTATGACTCCCACTCTTTGCCTCTGTTTAGGAAGTTTGAAATTATCAAGGTTGCTCAAATTTATCAATACAATGTTTGTCTTTATATGCACAGCCTTGTTTACGCTGCCAGCAAAACTCGGTCTTGCTTCAACAGACTTATCCGTGTGAAAACCTTCCACGATTGTCACGACTACAACACCCGTAATGGTGATAAGCTCATCTTACCAAGGTGTAGAACTGACCATGCAAAACGCAATCTCACCTACACGGCTGTAAAAAACTGGAACTGCCTCCCTCTAAGTATCAAGCAGGTGAAAAATACCAAAAAATTTGCGTTTACTTTAAAGCAGTTTCTTACACATCTTAATGATTAGATGTATCTTCATGCTGGTCTCTTCTTATTATGTATTCATTCTTAAATTTGCTAATTGGGCATTTCTTTCTGAATTGTAGGTTCTCCTATTTACCCATAGACAATTATATGTGTGTTCATATATTTATATTGTTTTAATTTGTTTTGTTTCACCACGTTAAGCATTTACTTGTTGCTAATACTGATCTAGGATCTCATTGTCTGTTTTGTATTTTGTTACCATATTATGCTTTGACGTTTTGTATATATAATGGGTTCTTCCCTATAAAACAGGTTCGCAAGAACCTCGGGAAGTTTTCCCTTATGTTTTCACATAAAAAATAAAATTCAAAAATTCAACTAACTAGGTAAAGTCGGCTCGCTTAGATTTCTAATCGGTTTGTTCGAGGCATCGAAGTATACTTTCTGATCGTCTTGTATCAAGCAGTTGCTGTCGACGAATATCTTCGTAGCGGCATCATTCGGTAAAGTAGGTTCGCTTAGATTTCTTATCGGTTTGTTAGTAGCGTTAAAGTATACTTTTTGCTCATCCTGTAATAGGCAATTCCTGTCGACGTATACTTTTGTTGCCACGTCTGCAGCGTGCCAAGGGAAAGCTACGTCCTTAATTTGCTTCTTCTTCGCGTAGAAATTTTCGTCAGACCCGTCTACGTACAACGTGTTTTTTTCGATGGTGGAAGCCAATTCGTCGGAGAAGTCGGTTTTAATTTTCTGAACGTCCCTTATCAGAGTACCGACCTGAAAATAATTGATGGCGTCTTCGGGTTCGATAGCAGCTCCTACTTTAGTTAACCGCTTGCTTTGCATATCGTAGTTGTTTTCGGGAGTTAAAACATATCCTAGTCCTGGCTCACCTCTCGGACCAACTCCGATCGAATCATCCTCTCTCCCTCTTTTCAATGGTTGTCCAAATTTGTTGACCGACATCCTTTTTTAAACTTTCAAAAAAATATATATAATAAAAATAATAACCGTGATGTCTCAACCATCCTGGCAAACGAATCTCTTGAATCTCTTACAAAAAAAACTTGCTGAAAGTTAAAATCTAGAATGGTACAAAGATTAAAAATGGTGTAAAGTTTTCCTTGTCTCCTTTCGTACAATTTAAGGATTTAAAGGGTTCGGGGACTCCCGTTTCGGACGAAAAATCAAAATATAAAGGGTGGATTTCACCTAGCGACCCGGAAACTCAAAAACTGTTGAAAAATCTTAAACGGTACATCTGTACGAAACTAGATATCGATTTTGACAATCAAAAACCCGTGTCTTTGACTACGTTTAATTATCCCAATTCTATGCATTCGGCTTCTTCCTGTTACTCCTCTTGCGAAAAGACGAACCAGGGTAACGGAGACAAACCACTCTGTCTTAGAACTTGGGTGTACGAGAATATTCACAAAACTAAAGGAAAACTTAATAAAAATGTTATTGACAAACCGTGGTTTAACTTGCCATCTTTCAACGCTTTAAATCTGACGGAAGTCACTGGAAAAATTACCGCGGTGTACGTCATCTACGAGTGTCCCAGCAACGTGAAATTATGGTGAAACGTAGATTTTGGAGTAGCTCATTCCGATACTTCCGAGAATTTAACCGACGAAGACTTTATGGGTTTGGTATCTCCGTAAACAACAAAAATGCATAAATAAAAATACGCGATGGAAATTAAAAACTACGACTTTTTCGTACCAAAGAAAGAACCTAAAAATCATCCGTTCCTACCTTCGAATATCAGATGTCTAATTATAGGCCCCGCGAATTGTGGAAAAACTAACTTGCTGTTTAATTTCATCTGTAACGAAAGATGGCTCGACTACGATCGATTATATATTTACAGTAAAACTTTATGTCAACCAAAGTACAAAGCTTTGTAGTCTGTATTTACCGAAATTGAGGAAATAATTGACAGAACGTAGCATTTTTTCACGATTCTCAAATTGATTTAATTCCGCCCGAAGAACTTGACCCAAATTTCTGAAACCTGATTCTTTTTGACGATTGCCTTTTGGACAAACAAAAAAACATCGAACGTTATTTCGCTCAAGGACGTCATTCAAACGCCGATGTTTTTTTAAAACAGTCAATCCTACACAAGAATTCCTAACGTGGTCAGAGACAACGCAAATTTATTAATCCCTTTCTCCGTGGATGAGTTAAATTTGAAACACGTTTACGAAAATCACATTGACCCCAACATGGAATTTTCGGACTTTAAAACATTGTGTAGAACGTGTTGGAAAAAGCCTTACGGGTTTTTAGCAATTAACAAAACATTAAACGAGGGGAGATACAAACGTTCGTTTTTACCTATTAAACAAAAGAATGGAGACACAACGATAAATCGCAAAACTAAAAAGACGTTTAACTAAAAAGTTTCTAAATCGACGTTTGGGCGAGAGAGGGCAAGAAGAATCGCTACAAGAATTTTTTTAACCGGTAGTAAGCACCCTGACACCGGTGCTCGGTGTTCCGATTAAAAACACTCTAGCCACGCAAACTAAGCCAATTAAAAACACTCTAGCCACGCAAACTACCCCGATTAAAGCTTATAAAGAGGTAGAAAGTGAAGAGGAAGAAACCGATGACTATGAAACGGATTTATCGTTGACGCCTTCCGATGTCACTACTCCTAGCGAGAATCCCAGTATTAGTCTCGCCGAATATTCGAGTCCTCCGATAATGCAAATTTCTCCCGAAGCTGAATACTCATCTATGAGCACCGGCCCTAAAGTTACCCCCTCATATTCCGCGGTGCAAGCTAAACATATTTATACCCCCCCCCCCCGGAGCTTCCCCACATGCTAACTGTCCGGTCCCTCGATAGTTTGTTACCCGGTCAGATTGTCGGACCAACGGCTGCGTATTTTTTGACAAAATTTTTTGAAAATCCCAAGGAAACAGATTCGGTATTCGGACTTCAGTACGACTCGAAAAAAGGCGAGCTGACCATAAGGAATAAATTGGTTAAAATTTTTGAAAATGATATAGTGGTCGGGGGGAAGCAGTATACGGGGAGACGCGGACTTTGGAGTTTGCTAGTTTCTAGAGAGTTGAAAGAATCATCCTACTCACCAGAAGTAAAAGCAGCATACGCGGACATGTTACAAAATACCGACGCCATTTTTATCAACAACGATTCAAAAACTCGTAAACCCAAATCTAATCGTAGCACCAAGTACGTAACGATGGTTCGTCAGATTTGGGAGGATATGAAGTAAAAATCTAAAAAAAAAGGGTGGTGCCATGGTTAAAAAGGCGGGTAGCAAAGTAGATTATAAATATTACGACGATCCTAACGACTTGATAAAGAGACTCAGGCTTTTGTACGAGTCTGCATCGGCCGGTCACGACGGACATAGAAACGAGATGGTCGAAATATCATCGGAAATACAGGAAAGACAAATCATAACTGCGTGGGAGAAAAGGGTGGCTTATCAAAATTTAGGTTTAGATTTAAAAAATACGTATAAAACAAAAGAACTATCGAGATGAGGTACTGCGTCAAATGTTGGCGTCTCACAGCTAACGGCCCCGAGCCGTCCGTTATTTTAACCGCAAAAAATAACAGACAAATGGAAGTTATATTTTGCGAGGTATGCGGAACAAAAAGAGCTTCCTTTATTAAATCTGGGAAAGGAATTGTAAATAAAATCATAGATACGTTACTGCTAGAACTGCATTTGCCTGCCTTACAATACTGCGGTCCGGGAACCAAACTGGAAAAATGATTGGCTCGAGGAGATCCTGGGATTAATCAACTAGACGAAGCGTGCAAAGAACACGATACAGCTTACTCCGAGAGCTCGGATTTAAAAGATCGGCACGTCGCTGATGAAGTACTCGCTTCCAAAGCTCAAAGAGTGAGAGACGATACTTCCCTGACGTCGCTGGAGAAACTGGCCGCTTCGATCGTTAAGATGATCATGCAAACGAAACTAAGATTCGGAATGGGAAATAAAAAAAATGGACCAACTCGTAAAAGAACTTCACAAGCCAGCGCGAAAAAATTTTCCGAGACGGAAAGTGATTGTACTGGGCCTAAACGATCTATGGCAGGCTGACTTGGTGGAAATGATACCGTATGCTAAACTTAATAAAGGGTTTAACTACCTATTAACCTGTACTAACGTCATGTCCAAGTTTGCATGGCCTATTCCCCTTAAATCTAAATCAGGAATAGACGTTACCAAAGCTTTCGAGAAAATACTCGTAGGAGCGACAGCCCCTAAAAATTTACAAGTCGATTTAGGTAGCAAGTTCTACAATAAAAACTTTAAAGTACTCCTTAAGCGTCACAACATCAACATGTACTCTACACACTTGGAGATGAAGGCGAGCGTGGTAGAACGATTCAACAGAACCCTGAAAACTCGGATTTGGAAAAGATTCACCGGGCGGGAAAATTATAAATGGGTAGATATTATCGACGAGTTAGTTTCCCAGTACAATGACACCATGCATTCTACTACGAAGTTGAAACTGAGGGAAGTAACCAGGCGGCACGAACCGTTGCTAAGACGAGCGAAACCTAAAAGACCGTCTAAAAACCAATGTTTGTCGTAGAAGGTAAAGTCAGAATTTCTAAAGTCAAAAAAATTTTTGATAAAGGATATCTCCAAAATTTTACCAACGAGGTTTTCACGATTTGCAAAGTGCAAAAAACTGATTCGGTAACTTACCTTTTAAAAGACGATTCGGGCAAACCTATTCTCGGGGGTTTCTACAAACTGGAAATTCAAAAAACATTCGTTCCGGACTTGTATAAAGTAGAAAAAGTACTACGTAAGAAGAAAGGAAAAGATGGAAAAATGCTCTACTCTGTCATGTGGAAGGGGTACGATACAAAATTTAATAGTTGGACGGGTAACATTAGCAACCTTTGACCGTCTAATTAGATCCGGGTCTAAAAAAATGTGGGAAAAATTATCCGTACGACATTTTTTTAGACCAATTTTATTACATCAATTTTCTTCTTCTTTTACCAGCGGCCATTTTCTCCAGCCTATCTCTTCTCTGTTCAGCAGTTTCTGTCGCACATTTCTTGGCAAAAGCAACGGCCATTTTACACAATCTAGCTTTTCTCTCTTCCGTAGTTTCTGTTGCACATTTCTTACGAAAAGCAGCAGCTCTTTTCCTCTTATTAGTCACCATTTTTTCTTCTTTGCTTCGTCTCGGTATTTCATAGGTTGTTTCCTCCTCGTCTTTCACCAGCGAAGCACGCTCTTCAGCTTCTTCATCCTCCATCGGATCGATTATGTCATCTACAAAATCGTGCGGTATGCCGGTTCTGTAGTGACCGTGCGCTAACGTATGTATTCCATCGTCCAACACAAATCTCTTATCATCGTAGGGAGATACGGATGATTTTGAAATTTCAACCGTGGCGAGCTGATGATCCTTACTTTGAATGCTCCTCCACTTGGCTTTCGACGATTTTTTTGAAAATAGCGCTTTTTTGTAGTCTTCGTGGCAGAGACTTTTTTGGATAAACGCTTTACTAATCCCTTTAGCCTTTCTAACGCTATCTTCCCCGACTAAAAACGAGTACATTTTTGCTTTCAAGCCTACAAATTCTTTCACTGGGACGCCGGCCGTTTCATCTTTCATTTTCCCCAGGACTTGTTTGTTTTTAACGCTGTATAGAGGATGCGACGGATCGTAATTGCTGGTGTGAATCTATCTAGCTCGCTTTCCATATACTGAAAAAAATCGTCAGTCTCTACCTCGTAGAACAGACTGTCGGTGTCTGTGAAAAGTAAACGTGCGCGGTCTCCGTATTTCAGACGCATAAACTCGTAGTGAAATTCGTACATAGTAAGTTTGGAAAGTTCGAGGACGCAGAAACCGGAGTAAGTCAGTAAGTCGCACTTGACTTTACGAAGCTTCAAGTTTACCTGTAAGAGATTTTCGTTGAGGATTTTGAAGGAATCCGCGTGTGGTAGAGTGCTGTACTTGATTGATTTTTTTGGATAAACGCTAACGGATAAACGCTCCGATTTGTTTTCCATGGTTTTTCCAAATACCGAATTGTTTTTCAATTTGAAAAAAGTCTTTTTCGAACGTCGTCGTAGCTAGTTGACGCTTCTCGGTGTTAAAGTCTATGTAAGATTTTAGCCATTGCTTCTGACGAAATTTTAGAATTCTGCGGATACCTTTCAAAATTAAACCGTGCTTCAAGTAGAATTGTAAATTCCTGTAATGAACTACGTAGTTTTTCTTCGGGAGCAGGTTGGTCGTCAGTTTGGAAGTAGAAAGGATCTTCTTGTTTCCTGCCATTTCTTTCATAAAGGGAGACACAAGTCTCAGCATTATTTTAACTTTTCTGGCGCTAAACGATAATCGTTGTGATCTTTGTGCAGCTCGGGTGGCTAGTCCAAGTCCACTTCCAATATATAACCGTATTCCGAATCTTTTTCGACCAATGCCAAGCGAAATTCGAGAATTTCTTTCCTCGTCAGCCAGCTAAATCGATCGTAGGGAAGGAATTCCGTCATGGCTAGCCCGTATAAGTTGTTGACATCCAAATCTACTAGATACAGACTAGCTAAATTGTCGTCGTAAGTATCTGGTAGATATTTGTTATTGGCGATCGAGTGCCTTTTCGACACAAAAGTTGTTCCACTTCTGATACCGGAAGTTATAAAGTTATGCTTTCCTCTGTGCGTAAACAGTTCTAGTTCGGCTTTGGTTTTTTTCAACGCGGCTGCCCAACTAAACCCTGGTGTGGATACGTAGTAGCAAGGATCTATGCCGTCATTGACCGAGCAAGTTTCCCTGAAAGTCTGAAATATGTCGGCTAGAAGATACACGTCGATCATCTGATATGCGAGATGGTAATTTTTAAAAACCTTCTCCTTCAGCAACTTCCAAACTGACGTTGCGTGATCGTACTCTGTGTCGGTGATGCCTTCGCCTCGTAGAGAGGAGAAGAATGCCACTTTAGGGGGTAATTCCTGGTCTTCAAACACATCCATAGACTGCACGTACTCATACGGGTAGTGGCCTTTTTGTGTCAATAAATTCACGATTTCTTCCTTTTTCACTCCTGGCGCGAAACAGTCTACCGAATCGAGAGCAGTTTTTAGGATGGGGAAGGGTCGTTCTTTCTTGTGGTTTTTAGCCAAAGTTTCGAGTGAGGAAGATAGGAAACTATAACTGTCTAAAAATCGCAACCTTACCGAAAGGTCCTTTTCACCAAAGGAAAAGTATCGCGTAATGATCGTACTCATGAAACGCTCGGTGTTTCTAGCAAGAACGTCTACTCCCGAAGGGAAGTTTTCCGTCGCAGAAATCAGAAGATGCATTCCAAGTTATGGAAGACGACCGGGATACTATTTATTGTCCTAGCTTCCAGATTTCATTTTATGTGAGAAGCACCTCTGAACTTTCCCGTGAAGTGAGAGTGATCTCTCACTTTAACGGCGACGATGACTTTGTTGCAGTTGTAACAAGTATCGGTTTTCGAGAACCGAATTTCATCCTAGGCAGTCATCATTAGATGTTTCGGTCGTGAGATAATCGTAGCAAACTTTTGAATTTCGCTATTCATACATTCGTAAAACTTACCCACCGCGTCCTCGCTGAGGTAGAATTTTTGACTCACGATTTCATTTTCTGGACCAACAACGACGTAGCCAAAACTAGTAGGCGAATGCAAACTGACTTTAGTAGACAAACTCAAGGATGGATCGGTGCTACTAGTATGCATGGGTATGAGCATACATTCGAAATCTGCATAAATTACCCAAGGATGAGGATTGCGTCTTTCGTAGCGTAGGAATTTTAACGTGTTGGCGCCGGGTGTTAAGAAAGTGAGTACTTGTGCCCTATTCAATCTCACACATTTACTGGCGTGCTCCATCATGAATTGTTCTTTACCAAAGGCCGCGAAGCAGTTACGGCAGTAAAATTTCCTGTTACTACCAACACCTCGAAATCGGAGTACCCTATCAATATCGAGGATGGCGCAGTAATGAGTATTTCCTTTTTCGTCGGCTATTAGCAACAGGTCAATTACTTCTCCTTCCATATTTTTGTTGACTCTCACCGGGTGTAATCCTATCGATCCCTTGTAAGAAATTATGTTAATGGATAAATTGTTGACTCGTTCGAAGGAATCAATTTGCCGTAGACTCACGGGGAATGTCAACATGGAATGGTCTACGATATTCAAAAATGGTTCGTAATATTTAACCTCGGTTTCGTAGCACTTCATTTTAGCGGCTAAAACTGAATACAGAAAACATTTTTCGTCAGAATTTTCCACATTCACTATAACTTTGCTTTTCTTGCGTAATGCACTCGGCAAGGGTAAGAAAGAACTAGGGCAAAAAGGATCAATTTTTGCCACTTTTACGGTTATACCCCGAACTGTAAAAGAGCGCCAACCACTACCTTTTTCTTCGAAAGTTTCGACGGACTGTTGTATCTTTTTCCAAGCATCTTCCAAGATTTCCGACACGTCAGATTCGTTGTAAATAGCTGTATAGAGGGACCAGAAAGAGGCTCGCACTGTGTTGGAATCCCTGCTAAAATCTGCTTCTAAACACAGTTGAAATTTAAAATTGGTCAGTTGATCTGAGCAAGTCGTAATAAGAAATTTGAGCGGACAGTACAATAAATTAAGTGCTAGGGATGAATCGAGATATTCAATTTTATGGAAATAAATTCGATGCGTATCATCATGGACCAACTTGCAAGTTACTTCGCCTTCAATATCTTTCAACTCGTTTTCGAAGAGTAAACACTCTGGTCGAAGATCGGATCGGTGGTTGGGAAGATGATGGATCAATTCTTGTCGAGTTGCGTAGACATTTCCTCAATACGTACACGTAAACGGCGATTTTGAATTCATTTTTCTTTTTTTCGAAAGAAAACTTTTCATTCCTTTTATTATAATTAAGAAAACAATTTTTCATATCCCTACAATTGCGTTTCTTCCCTAGGTGAGTCTAAAAAATATGCGGGATACAAATAAAGGTTCCCTCCAGATTGATGAAAAAGGTATTAAAAGGCGCCCTCTTCTAGATTGACATCCTTCCTCCAGATTGACGGAAGCCACTGGAAGTTACGTCATTACCCTCACTTTGATCTCGTGACTGACGTAATAGTAAGTCCAGATCGACGAATGAAGGGTAGGCACTTTTCCACAATCTTGACGAATACGAAAAAAACAACCAAAAAAAAGGTTTTAACCCTCTTCCAGTTCGATGAACCCACACTTTTAATCAGGTGCACCCCCATTTTGACTGGAAGTGGGATCGTAGCAACCCTCCTCCGGATCGACGAAAGCCGGGAAAAAAAGTAGTCCTCCAGAACCCCACTTTTTATCAGGTGAGCGGAAGTGCATCATTACCCCCACATTTATCAGGAGAGTGGTATCGTAGCAACCCTCCTCCAGATCGACGAAAAAAGGTAGTCCTCTAGATTGATAGAGGACGCCATTAACCCCCACTTTTCATCAGGTGAGCGGAAGTGCATCATTATCCCCACTTTTATCAGGTGACCGGAAGTGGGGGGTATATAGCTGACTTATTATCGTATTTTACCCTACTAAGTAGCACTGATATGCCCTTCTTTGACAACGTACAACATCGCCATGTAACACGTGGTCACCCATGGAGGTTAGAGGTTCAAGGATCCAGTCGCAACTGTAGAAAAAATTTCTTTAGGGTGCGAGTCGTCCGTATCTGGAATTCTCTAAAATACGAAACTGTGTGCATGGAAACCCTAGAGGGATTTCGCAAATCGCTTAAATCAGAAAAACTTGAGCCTTTTCTTAGTCGGCCACTGTAAACGACAAATTTCGTCAGGAATTTAACTCCCCCCCCCCCCAATCCACCCCTTCTCCTGGTACAATGTTAGTGGCTCACAACCCTTCTGGTAACCATCCGCATACATGTGGAAAATGAATATTTATTATTATTATTATTATTATTATTATTATTATTATTATTATATATTATACAGGGTGTTCGGAAATTGGTGTCAAATATTTTGAGGGTCCGCTGTGTGATCAAAGATAAGAAGAAAAAGTCCTATAAACATGGGTCCGGAAATGCACCAGTCTTTAGTTACAGCCCCCACCAGGTTTGGGGTAAACAGTTCTTAAATACCTCGTAATGATTCACCGTTTCCATTCCAAACTCAGGATATGTGCCATATCATACCTGGTATTTCAGTACTTCATAATACAGTATTGGGTCGCACAACTTATCAGAGGGAGAGGTAATTTTCTTATGGGGGGGGGGG
>JAHWFP010090930.1:58719-91967 GCA_023313725.1 Lithobius niger
GGGGGGGGGGGGGGGCTGTAACTAAAGACTGGTGCATTTCCGGGCCCATGTTTATAGGCCTTTTTCTTCTTATCTTTGATCACACAGCGGACCCTCAAAATATTTGACACCAATTTCCGAACACCCTGTATATAGTAAATACAGCAAAAGCAATTAAAATTCTTATTAATGCAATGATTGAAAATGAAATCTGGCCAGATATGCTGAAAATACAAATAATCAGACCAATATATAAAAAAGGTTTAAAAACAGATAAAAATAACTATAGACCAATAGCCTTGCTTTCAATTATTGACAAAGTAATAGAAAAATTCTTTGCAAACAAAATCAGACAGTTTTTAGAAAAAATGAAGCTATTATCTAAAAATCAATACGGATACACACAAAATAAAGGTGCAACAGATCTATTGGTGTGAAATCAATGAAATTATTACGAAGGCGTTAAATGAAGGGAAGTATGTAGGAGTCATTCTAGTGGATTTACAGAAAGCATTCGATACTTTCGACCAAAACATATTATTAAAAAAATGTGAACAATTAGGATTAAGAGGGAAAATACATAACAATTTAAAAAGTTATCTGAAAAATAGACAAACGACTGTACAATTAAATGGAAAAAATAGCAAACTAAATAAAATCGATTTTGGTGTACCACAGGGATCAGTGTTAGGACCCTTGTTATACTTAATTTATACCAATGATATTTCAAACAACTTAGAAAAAACGCAAACTCATTTATTTGCCGATGACACAATTTTAATCTCAATAAACAATAACTATTCAGAAATGATGAACAATTTACAGGATGATTTTAATCAATTAAATGACTGGTTCATAACAAATGAATTATTCATTAGCAAAGAAAAAACAATCCAAATAGACATAAATGTGCCAAAGATGAATAAATTCAAAGAAATATATATTATTAAACATTATGGGAACTGTAAAAACTTAAATAATAATACATTAACTAATGGATGCAATAACAACTGTTCAAAATTGGAAAAGAAAAAAGATGCAAAATATCTCGGGGTCAACATAGATACAAACTGGAATTTTAAACCTCATATCTTACGTGTTATAACAAAATTAAGACAAATTTTACCCAAATTATATCAATTAAGAAGTATTTTAAGCCCAAAAAATAAAAAAATTGTGTATAATGCATGGGTAGGGAGTGTATTGAGATATGGACTTGAACTTTATGGGTTCACAGCGGATTATCTAATAGAAAGAGTACAAAAATTGCAAAATAAAATAGTCAAAATATTATTTGGAAATGAAATTAAAAAAAAGTCTACTAGTGATATATATAAAGAAAACAGAATTTTAAAATTAATAGAATTGAGAAACTACACCGTAATTACAAAGAACTATTATTCTAATGCTTACAAACAACATAACATGCATAACTCCAGATATTTACGAAAAAATAAACAAATTTTTACAACACCAAGAATAAGTAACGAATATGGTAAAAGAAACAAACAGTGGTACATACCACACATTTTCAATAAATTAGATAGAAATTTGATGAACTATCAGAGTATAAAAGAACTAAAAAAAACATTGATTGAAAGGTTAATAATGAAATAATGCAAAAAATGATTCTATTATTACTATATTGTTTATTCTTTTTTCCGCATTGTTTTGTATTTGGGTATTTTAGATAAATAATGTATATATAAAAGTTAATAAGATTGTTTTTGTTTAATATAATGTTTAATGAAAATATTTCTATCATGAAGTGTTGAATATGTATGAATGTTCGTTGAAAAAGAAACTCATACAACTATCAATGATAGTTTCGAGGATTACGATGCATCCCTGTATTGTAATTGTAATAAAGATTATTATTATTATTATTATTATTATTATATTATTTTCTATGTGCAGGAAAGCCAGCTACTAGAAATACCCTTTCAAGTAGCATGAACAATAGGTGAAGTGCTGTCACAACCTTGCAGTGACTGCTTTGACACGATGCAAATGGGCATTAAGGTGAATGACATTTTGACCATCTTTAATGTTTTTACTCGAGTTGACTCGTCATGGGAAGCGTTTACCCAGGAGGAGGGAGGAGCGCATGGCATTAAAGTAATGGGGAAAAAATTGACAGTCGCTCAAGGTTTCTGCTTATGGTGAACAACTGAAGATGTTATAAGAAACCAGTGCCTTCAATCATGGCTTCCCCCCGACCAGGAATGGACCCGCAATGTGCATGAAAAACCTCAATATAATTCTACCAACGTAATACAATTTCTGGGCTTGATCACAAACAAATAGACAATTCTAAAAACCACAGAGGAAATTTGCTCTGTTGTCATGAAGGGTCCTCCATCTTGTAAACGACATGAGCAAATCTAATAGACTTAAGTTACGTGGGTGAAAACGAAATTGTGGTTATTTTTCATGCACACTTGGGGGCTCCACTACTGGTCAGGGGAAACCCATGTTTGTTAGAAGTCCTTTTCACTCGCAATGTATAGCTTTGACCTTGATGCTACCTTGCGAATGCCCCTTAGTGAGGTAGCTTAGCGACAAAATTTGATAGAATTAGGACTTGGCGGACAAATCCATGAATTTTTGGTGCGGCTTAGTTGGTGTATGGGCAATAAGAAAATGGGCTGTTCCACGCAATCTGAACATACATTGGGCTGGAGCAGACCTTATATACCAAAATAAGTAAATAGCAACAAAACTACACACAGGGAAACACTTTTCACGACCATAATAAACCAGTAATAATAATACAGTATGACGAATAACGTTCTTTGAGAAATTGGGAAAATCCAACAGTAAGTGAATATATAGCTCACTTTCGGTAAATAGTCTTTACCACGTAACTCCTAAACCATTTAACCGACAGGTCTCAAATTTTGCAGGCATACGTATTCTAGAGACCATTTACGTCAATTAATATTTAATGATATTTTGTTGTAGCTGTACCGGAAGTCATGGTAAATGTCAGTTCCGGCAATTCTTCACTTAATGCATGACTTTTAAACTGGTTAGTCGGCAGGTGACAAATTTTGCACATACCTCTCTTACATGTTTGATAAATAATGCTGGATGACAAAGCAGAACAACTACCGGATGTGAATAGACATGTTACTTCCGGTAATCAGTCTAGGACATAGATCCCTTAATTTGCTGGTTCATTCAGAGACATTGTATATTACCACTGTTTGCAACAATGGTGATGATACAGAATTTGTAACTCCGAGATATGCACAAAAACTTCGAAGACAAAGCATCGAGTATTATTGTTGCATCCGAGTATTATAGTTGCAAGCTGTATCCTCGGAGCCATTGTTGCGAACAGTGGTATAAGTTTCTGCACTTATAGTTGATTTTAGCCGTGCTCGGACTGAGTACGCGTGTGAATAAAAAAAAACATCCTAGGATTACAAGTGCTTGAGCACTTTTTTTCTGCTTAAAGCAATGTAAAAGACTAACCCGTTTAGGGAATATGCATCTGGACGAAGAAGTCCTACCGGGACTGACAGTACCACCACTTCCGGTATAGTTAGGACTAAATATCATTAGCATACTATTTGACGTAAATGGTCACTAGAATATTCCTGCAAAATTTGACACCTATCGGTTAAAAGGTTTAGGAGTTACGTGATAGAGATTATTTACCAGAGTGAGACGTATATTCACTTCGACATTTTCGACATTTTCTCATAGAACATTATTTATCATAAATGTAAGAAAGGTATGGGCAAAATTTGGAACCTGCCGACTAACCCGTTTAAAAGTTATGCAGTACGTGAAGAAATACCAAAACTGACATTTACCATCACTTCCGGTAGAGCTACAACAAAATTTCATTAAATATAAATTGAAGTAAATGGTCTCTTGAGTATGCCTCCAAATATTGAGACCTGTCGGTAAGACGGTTTAGGGGGGCTTGGGGGGGGGGTTTAGGGGGGTTTAGACTATTTACCGGAAGTGAGCTGTATATTCACTTCCTGTTGGATTTTCGACATTTTCTCATAGAACGTTATTTGTCATAAATTATGTATAGAACCACTGTAGTAAGTTTCAGCATATTGATCGGTGTATTAATGGTCGTGAAAAGTGCATCCCAGTATGTAGTTTTGTTACATATTTTATATATGCTCAGATTGCATGGAGCAGCCCATTTCTTCATTGCCCATACACTAACTACGCCATAAAAGAAAATTCATGCTTTTTGTCCTACGTCTCCTAATAAAATCGCTAAACTACCTCACTACCTTCGTTTTGTCAAAAGGGCAGTTGAAGTGCCCTTTTGAACTGCGGAGAAGGGAGAGAGTGTTTCTCGTCGATGCGCTTCGTTCTGTTTTTTGAAGCTGGCAAAGCTTTTCTGGCAATAGCTGTCATTCATTAATTTTACGTGCGCGGATTTCGTATAAATGTTTCCTTCGGCAACCTGTGGGGGGGGGGGGGGGTGACAGATTTCACCGAACTTCACTGTGGTGTGTGACATTGAGATTATTATTTATTTGTGCAACATGTTTTGGAGAATCTTACCATTTCACTGACATGGTAAGTAGGTAAACCTACTTTGGGGCTAAATCACTAATGTCCTTGGGGTTACCAGTCAACACTTGTTGGGGATACTAAGTAACTTTTAGGATGATGGTCTTGATTTAACAAGTCCTTTAAAATTAGGTGTTTCTTAATCCCCCTTTCCCATTGGTAATCTGAGAACCGCTTCCCCCCTCCCCCCCCCCCTCCGGTGAGGACTGCTAGCTCCCTAATTAGAGGGATAGGCACATTACTTTATTTTCTTCTAATTTTTCAAATATTGTTTCGTATCCAAGAATTTTGTCCACTCTTGGAAACTTAGTGGGTCTGATATTTAAATAAATGGCCGGGTGATCCGAATCACCGTGTATAGGCTGAATGGATCAATATTAACAAGAATTTATAGGGTTGGGGAGGAGAATTTGTGACTGAGACCCCATCCTTAGACACATTCACGTTAGTTCAAGCTTATTTTATAGAGGGCGCCACGTGTTTTATGTAGGAATTTCTACTCAGTTTTTAGCGTAAAATTAAACCGAAACTACCTTATGTTTAATTATTATTTATCATAGCTTACTTGTAATTTAGTTTACTTTAGATTTGGGCTGAAAAATGAGCAAAAATTACCAGATATAACACGTGGCGCCTTCTGAAAACTCGGACTGAACTAATGGGGACGAATCTAACGTGTTTCAATAGGGACTTTTTAGAGTTACAAATTCTCCTCCCAAACCCTATAAATTCCTGATATTAAAGACAGCAGCAAATTTCAAAAAGACATGTAAGCCAATCAGCGGTGCTCCAATACGTGTAACACAATATCCAGATCCCCAAAAAAATCTTGCTGGAGCTTCTTTTCTGCGTATTAGTGGGACACTGTGGCGTACGTGTCTCTTACTTGTATCTTTTCCTTTCTTGTATTTGTTCACTTAGAACATTAAGTTTTTTTAAAGGCCCACATCTGTATTTTATACATTTAAGAGATTTTTAATACTAACGTCGGTTTTTTTTTTCTTGGAGATATTTCAGTTAAATTGAATACTAGAATTGTAACAAATGGGATAATCACGATAAGAGATAATTGAGATAAACGCTTGTTGAGATACATCAGACAAACGAGATAGGCGATATACAAGATTTGACATTAAGCAGATAAAATGAAATTTACATGATAATGATTGTATTGGTATTTATACTAGGGCGCGTTTATGCGACGAGACCTTCTCGCTCGCCGAACGCTATTTGCTAGGCAACCGTTATTTATTTACGATTTATTTCCCGTTTCTGTTAAATGAATGCGGTAATAGGCAACAAATTAAATGTATTATAAATAACAACATGGATAAAGCACAAAGTGCAACAGTCATTTTAAACATTGCTACAACATTGTTGCCATTTCACGCTATTTCCAAAGTTTGCTATTCTCGCTGAAAAAACAGCTTCTAGCAGTGATCAAACGACGGCAGAATAAATAGCTACTCGCAGCAAGAATTTAAAAATCCAACATGGCGTCCATTTCGGGGTTGTCGAATCGAAGACAAATCATCGAATACCGGCATTCAGAAATATGTCCGTCGTCTCGTACAGCAGTAGTTGTCATAAATCGGCGCTGTCATGTTGCACGCTTCTTACGTCGTGTCGCGAGGCACGAGGAGGAGATTTGCGTCCGCGTTGTTGCCATGGTTACTACGTATAGACAACTTGAAATCAGCCAGCAGATTTAGTATTAACCAAGTGAAAGCTAGTAAGCAATAAAATTGTCGTTGCGTAAACGAGCCTGTATTGTTTTTGGTGGTGATGGTGGTATTGCTATGTTGTTGCTTACACAGAGTTTGTCGCTGCTGTTCAGGGCCGATTCGAAGACAAAGTATTGATGGGGAGGGTGTGAGACTGACATTTTCGAATGAAATCCCATGTTTTTCTGCTAATATTTTTGGCTATTTACCCGGCTTTATTTGTTGTTTCGTCCACTTCCCACTTTTCAGATTGAGTTCCTTTTTACGGACACATCCTTTTTGGTTGGGCAATCATCGCGCCCCCCCCCCCCCCATTACTTTCGGACCAATTGCTGTTAGTTTGGTTGCTGGTAGCAGCTCTGTTGCAGTCGATCTATCTGCTGCTGTTGTTTCGTTCATAAGTCAATTATACTTTTTTCACTTCAATTTTTTTTTATATATTCTTCCCATGATTAAAAAAAAAATTTCTGTTGTAATATTATTTCAGAAAGAACACTTTAAACATTGTGTTACAGCCGTGATCTCAATCCAAACGGTAAGTAGGATTTACATTAGGTTTGGTTTTATTTTCTTTTAAAACCATCATATATTAATTGTCAGTATAAAAAGCGATACCTTGAGGCTTGATGCATACTCAGCCGAAGCCGTAGCGCCAGAACGTGAGAGGGGCAATTTTGCTAGGCAATCTCAATGGGAAATTCTTAGGATCCTTTGCACGTCGAAATGGTTGACATGGGCACGAGACCGTACTGGGCCCTTCGACGCACGAGATAATCCGGGACTGTGACACATGAGATACAATTTATGCCAACCATCAAGATACCTTGCCCCACTTGCTATTATTACAGTAATGATACTACATTAGTGATACTGATAAAACATTCACGTTTGCCTCAATGGTAACCTGTGGACCTTCACAAGAATGTAACAGGTTGTGTATTCATAACTCTGGCGCACTAAAAGCCTGAACACTTCAGTTTAATCCAACTCTTATCTTAAGCCAGACCTTTTTAAGCAAACGTTATGCAGACATGGATAGCTCAGTGGATCAGTATGTTATTAGGTCACTTTTATTTAGTGGATCACTGGATTAAAGAAGTTGGCTCACTTTTGACCCACCGACCCAATAACCCAGTTTGACCCACTGACAGAAAACGCCTCACTGACCCAACACTCTGACGCACGGACCCACCATGATAACAGTGACTTTCGCAATGTCTGGTTTCTGAAATACCGAGCAGAAACTCAACTGTCAAACGACAAAAGTGAAGCTTACATGAAGACTTTCTATTTTCTAAAAGAATGCATCTAAACTAGTGAACACACCGAACACTCCCACCCTTAGAGAAAAAAAAAAGAAAGAAAAAAGAAAAGTATATAGGCCTGTCAATAAGGAAGCTAAAAAAGCCCCAATAGGGAAAAAAATCGAGGAAAGCTGGAATAAATTTTATTATCCTCCTAATAGGGTACTAAAACATAATAATTTTGCACCCCTCTGCTGCTCCGGATTTGGCTGCCATTTTCAAAATATGGCGGCCAAAATCATTTTTTTGTGTGTAAATATCTTGCTTGGTATTTACTTTAGAGAAGTCCCTACAAAGTCCCTAGAAGTCCCTAGAAGTCCCTACAAAGAATGTGCCATACATTTTTATACTACTTACGTTGTTTCAGTGCTGCGGGTAGTAGAGTGGGTTATTTTCTTCACCAAACCCCTCCATTGCCTGTAATAGCTAACAAATTTGTAATATTGGTCATTTAAAGTCCCCTCCAACCAGCTCTAATGACTGGTGATGTTATCAAGGATAGAGTTAAAAAGAAGGATTTTTTTTTTTTTTTTTTTGCAGAAATGAACTGACACATTCTATTTACTACAAAAAATGATCGTTTAATGTGGTCTTTACTTTAGCGCTACGGTAGTTAGTTTTCATGTTGAAATCTCGCTTTGCCACTGCCTTTTCGTTTTGTCCTTACCTACTCTTGCTCTTACAGTCTTTCACTCGTAACATTTTCACTCTATCTAAGGTGATGATTCTGTATCATCGTGCAAGAAGAAATATTCAAGTGATGAATTGAGAGGAATGATCACCACAGTCCTTTTCATCCATGGTAATGAATGTGTTTTAACACAGTAATTCCATACAATAATCACAAATCACGGAACATTGTAATCTTTCCTTTCTGCAGTTACAAAATTTAGCCTTATTGCGACTTTGAGGCATTTACACAATATGACGTTGAGCAATTCAGTAAGAGCGGAGTCTTTGTCTTTGATGACTGGATTCCACCCATTTGTAATAACATTCAGAACCTACTGTGCAGGTAGTGGTGGCTGAACTTGGTGGTAAGTTCTAAATGAATGAAACCAGTACCAGCTTCTCTAGAAGGGAATGTGCTTTAATGCAGTGATTTGGCAAAGCATTGATACCTCAAATCATGAAGTGCTTCATATTCATAGCCCCATACGACGAATGAATGCTTTGCCAGCTTTGTCTACTTTAGCAAGTTCAGCAAAAAAGCTATTACACTCTGATGCTTCATTTTGTAAGTCTTCATGCTTTTCTAATAGCTTTCCGAACTGTTCTGCCTGGAAAATGCAGAAATAGCGTCAGCAAATGTTTTCCCTAAAAGAGTATCCAAGTCTCCCGCAGTTCGATGAATCTAATTTGTTTTCTGTATCTTCACGGGCTTGAATCCGTGACTATAATAGCTTAAGATTATTTTTTGGTTATTGTTAGTCCTTGTTTGAATTGAAAATAACGTAAGCAGTAACCAAAGCAAAGGACAGAAAACAAGCTGCATTCATCAAACTGTATGACAACTGGATCCTCCGTCAGGGAATATTCTTTTCCTAAAAGTGTTTAACGGTGCTGACACTACTTCTGCATTTATCAGGCAGGGCAAACTAAAGTTTGTGACACTAAAAAAGCACTGACTTTCTAGAGCCACCATCAGTGTTTCAAGAGCCCTCCTCTTCTGAACCTGCTAAGACATCCAAAAACGGTAAAGAATTCATTCTTCAATGTGGAGCTAATGAATATGAATCCCTTCATGATTTGAGACGTCAATGCTTCGCCAAATCTCTGCACAAAAACACATTTAATCTAGCTTCTTTACTTCCTAGAGAACCTGATGATCGTTTCATTCATTCCGAAATTACTGCCAAGCTCACACATGGTTGCTAAATATTCTATCATCCGTGGAGTGGGATTGCGGGAAGGTTACTACGTAAGGCCGGAATCCATTCACCATAGACAAAAAAAACCCACTTCTGCTGACCTGATCATCATTATATTCTGTAAATACCTCAAAGCAATAAGGCTAATTGTAGCTGCAGAAAGAAAGGATTACAATACTCTGTCTCTATGATTTGTGATTCATGTGAAATTGTTTTGTTCAAACACATACGTTACCAATGATGAAGAGAATGATCCTCACTTGAATATTTCTTCTTGGATGAAGATGAAAAATCCTCAGCTCTGAGAGACGTGAAAGACTGTTAAGAGCAAGATAAATAAGGACAAAATGAAAATACAGGTCGCAAAGAGATTTCAATGAAAACCAACTAGCGCTTAAGTAAGGATCACATGAAATGATAATTTTTTTTGCAAGAAATAAAGCGTTCCAGTTCATTTCTGCCAAAACAAGTACTTCTTTTTAAACTCTGTACCTTAATATCATCACCAGAAATATTAGAACTGGATGGAGAGGACTTTAAATCATACACATTACAGGTTTGTTAGCAATGGCGGGATATGGGATAGAAAATACATACTCAAGCATCTTTAGCACTGAAACGGTACATCATAGTATAAAAATGCGTAGGACCGTTCTTGCAGAGAATTTTATGTGGAGAATTTTTTTTTCCGCCAAACGAGGACCATGGTCGACTTACACTGAAAAGACCCCGGCAAATCGAAAGTGAACCCGAATTACTTTGATAATTCCCCTGCAAATCGAATGTGAAACCCTAAAACGAAATCATTTCGGCGAATCGTTTTGCAGAAAGAAAAACAAAAATTCTCAAATCGAATTCCACTCGTGCTTCTATGAGATTTATAATTTGTGCGTTGTAGCACTCAACTCCTTTCCAACAAATCGACTTTCGGTCTCGGGAAATTAAATCTGGAAAGGAGTTTCGTGCTAAAACACACAAATTATCGATTTCAAAGAAGTACTCGTGGTATTATAGCCGATAATTTTTTGCATCTCGTATTTATCTCTAAAGTAAATACTAAGCGAGATATTCCCGAAAAACTTATTATGGCCGCCATTTTTCCAAGATGGTGGCCAAATCCAGGGTGACAAAAGGGTACAAAATTAATACATTTTTTAGTACCCAATTAGGAAGATAATAACATTTATTGCAGCTTTCCTTTTTTTTTTCCCTTATGCAACCACTTTGACTGGCCTACAGGTCCTATGCACGTCTATCTTTTTCTGTTCCAATTTAAAACCTGGTTCTACATTCTGCACGTACCGTGTTTCCTTGATTAAGCACCTGGCCCTGAAAGAGCACTGGGTCTCAATTAAGCTCTGGAGTTTAGTTCATGCAAAAATTTAAAACGAGAACCGTGTAACTCAAAATCGTCATTACAAGCACGTAATGCGCGTGTGATTGTTCGAAAGTAAAACACTATAGGCTAGTAACACCAAACAAGAAAGACGTTAAGTTCACACAATTTTAAGAGCAAGCTATTCCGTCATGTTCTGTATTATTCTATGGGGCTGATGATCTTAAATCACGACTCCCACAATGAATTGTCTCTCTCTTTCCCAGGATGGCCTTGCAATGCAAGTTTAGGCTAGACTGTCATAAATAATGAGCGCAGGCCCTAAAAAAAGCCGGGCCTTGAATAAGATATGGGTTTAGCGCATCACTAATATTTAAGGGCCCAAGCATTCATTAGAGAAAATACAGCACCAATCATGAGCTGCTTGCGTAGGTGGACGAGCTACTATTTATGCAAGTTGATTTTTCAATTGAATGATCTATTCCATCGGGCAAGGATCAACTGAATATTATGTGGTGTTTAAATAGCTAGTGCAGATAGACATTTAAAAATGCGTCAGCGGTGAGATTCACTCATTGTGTTAAAATGAGTCAGTGGGCGAGATCATGTCAGTGGGTCAAAATAGTCATTGGGTCAAAATGGGTCAGTGCACCATTTCAAGACTCAAATGGAATCAAGAATCAAGACTTAAAACGGGTTATGAGTCAGTACGGCTTCTCATGGGTCAAAGAATAAAGTGACTCGCTAGGTCGTGGGTCAACAAAATTTGATCCATCTATCTCTGACACTAAGAATATGTAACTTATTTAATTTTCATGTTCTTATGGCGTACTCCCAATGGATTGGGCAGATAATAAATTGATGACTTGGCACAGGCATAAAAGGTCAGTAAAACTCAGTTTTTGTCCAATTCGATGTCCCGTTCAGATTAAAAGGATGAAATTATTTATTGCTTTTTTCCCAACATAGAACTGCAAAATTATAAAACTAAAAACTTGCTCAATAATTTATGCTAAAAGTGAAATAGTTTTTTTTTTTTTGTAGTTCTCTATGTTCTGGATACAATGTCTAAAGTACCTAGCTTTCATAAATACTAGAAAGAAATTTCTTGTCTTGCGGGATACATTAGAGCAAGATAAAAGGGCCGAAGACATACACACTCACAATCAGGAACTAAGTTGGCAAAAATTATCGCTAATTCGGTTATAGCATTCTCACCTGCTAGAGAACACATTTTTAGGACTTTTTCTGGTAGTTGCGTTGCTACTTTTATACTTAAAAAATCGTAGTACTTAGTACTCCCCGATGGGGAATCAAGAGCATTTGGAGTTACATGTCCCATGTCCGCACGCTACACGTACATGCCCCATGTCCACACACTACACGTACACGTACATGTCCCAATGTGCGCACGCTCACGGAGACACTTATAACAGTGTGCCACATCATGAAGGCTAATTTTTGATAAAAATAATAATGCTCTACGTTTGTAATATTGAGTGAAAGATGTGATGGGTATTTAATACTTGAATCAGTTTTGTATTAAAAAACGCATGAGTTATCCCCATGCTATGCAGGGTACCTTTGCAACAAAAGAGATGGCAGTACCTCCAATCTTCGCCACGATTGCAGCATGGTGTGTGACTTTAATTCAGCAGAAGTATAATACAGAGGGTGTGACAATGCTTTTAAATCATGTCCACTTCCCTATAATTGTTTCAAAAAACGAAAGGTAATGTTCTCAAACACATGACAAAGCATACAAATGGTTTTCCTCTTCACGACTTTTCATGATGATTAGTTATCAGTAGTAGCAAGAATTTATAGGGTTGGTAGTAGTAAACTGTTCTGTACCGTGATATAAATGCAGAACAGGAGAACAGGTACTGTATCTGCACGATATAATGGCGGCCAATGTAGATTTAGTTTTGATTGTCCTTGTTAAGGTTATAGGGATCTGTGGCCCACGGTAATTAACGACAGTCTTCAGTTTCGATTCCCAACTTCAGTGTTGATTTTTGTAGGAGTGTACTCTTCATGATGTAGTCAGAAAAAGTAGGTGCAAGACACCACTGATTATGTGTAATAACCTGGACTAGGTCATAAGTCAAATAGCGCCGACCAGCGCTATTACATCGTGGTGCAGTACACAATGTTAAAGGTATAGTGAGTAATTATGACGTACCATATGCATTTTAAAGAAGAAAATTCTTATTTATAAATCAACCGCCATTACATTGTGGTACGTACACCATGTTAAAGGTATAGGGACATGATATCTATAGTATACTAAACTTAGTTTAGATGTATTTAAAGAAGTAGTTGCCACTGCAACATGGTCGCCATTATATAGTGTTAAAGACATAGGGAGTCGTTATTGGTATTGGTATTGGTCTGCCATTACATCGTGGATGGTACACCATTTTAAAGGCAACAGTAGATTTGAAGACGAAGCTGTAGTAGGAAGGACTGAGGTAGAAAGACTGTTGCACTTTTTTTAGGGTTCTTTTGGGGACATTCTTTTGTGGTGATACCTGCTTCAGGGTACTTTTTAGGGAAAAGAAGTTATTTTTTGTACCAAACAAGGATTTGGAGATTAAATGAAGTTAACTTTTCAGTGTTTAAAAAATTAGACTCAACATTTCCCCGTACATTTTTCATTAAAAAAAAATATGTTTGTCAATATTAACAAGCTTGCAGGGTTAGTATTTTTCAAATAAAGAGTTTCAAATTTCTTTTGCATGTAAACTTTCATATTTCTTTCCCAATTTTTATTTTGCAAAATAAACAGCACAATACTGACTCTCAGAGACCACAGAACTGTGAAGACAGATAACGCAAAACTATTTTAGTTACTATTTAGCTGTTTACCTAAAATCGAGCTTCAGGTGGGGCCCGCCTGTGCTGTCCATTCTGGCTTGAAAGTAGACCGGCCATTTAGGGTGCTGATCAGTGTATCATTAAGTATTCTGGAGGAAGGCACGATCAGTTTGTGTCACCCCTGAGATTTGAAGCATTGGTCTGAAAATGATACGCAAGTACTTCAACTTCGATCGAGTATTAGAGAATTAGTTACTGTTGATTTATGCAGTTTAGATAATATGCAGAGAATCGAAAGCGTGGCAAAATGATATCCGTTAATTGGATTTTGATGCATACCTTAAGCAGGAAAAATTGTTTATTGTTTTTGTCAACCCAACCTCAAACTTTTGAGAACCACCCATTTCCCATAGCAGTTATGATGTGTCTTGATTGCATTTCTGATAGAATTCGACCCTCTCGAGTCTATGTCCAAAGTAGATTTATACAAAATCCTTAGGTTTCTTAATCAAGTCATTAGAATCATCATAATATATATATATATATATATATATATATATATATATATATATATATAATGAACCCTATTTGAATAACCGTGCCCGTTCATTTCCGTTTAGTAGCTTTCATGTCATCCCAGATTGGAGTGATGATCGATCCGTACCTGGCACCACAATTGGATTTGGCTTTATGAGTGGGGGAAGGAGAGTCGTTGTTTTTATAAATGGCATGAGTATTTTTAGTATAGGTTTGTAACATGCTTTAACTTCCGGTGAATAGGAGCTTTCTTTCAAGTCTTTAAAAACTAACAAACTCCGTAGTCACGTCTCCTCGCGTAGTGCTCTGAATCGACCACTATGTCATTATCAAAAATTGTTGCTGACTTACTGCCAATTTTCGAGTCATATTGTAGTCCAACCACAGAGTCAGAGTCTTTAGGACTTTCGAAAAATTTGACCAAGAAATATTTAGCAGTTTGACCAATAACCTGATAGGTGACTAACTACCTAGCGATGTTTGGAAGTTCAGGGAGCAGTAACGCATCAAGCTTGCACCTCACAATAGGGGTGAGTTTAGGTCCAGAGCTCGTAGATGCATATTCGGTTGTGTTTTGGGAGGAATCTCGGGAGGAATTCGCATTACTGGGGCCTAAGCTGGAGTTTTGGTGAGGCTGAAATTGAGAAGGGTTACCAATGTCTTCTGACTAGGAGTAACAACTTCGGAAGGAGCCCATGATAAACTCGCTAGTCGTCCTCGCCAATAGCTTCTTCTTTGTAGCCTTTAATCGGTGCAGTTTGTGTATGCTGGTAGTAGCACTCGATGTCTTTTTGTTTGTCCGAAAGGAAATCGTCAAAAAAATAAGGTTTCGAAATTTTGGGATCAGTCAGCCGTGCAGAATCGTGAAAAAAATGTTACATTCCATCCTATTTTTTCTCAATTTCGGTAAATTAGACTACAAAGCTTTGTATTTAGGCAGACCTAAAGTTTTACTGTAAATAAATAATCAGTCGTAGTCGAGCCATCCTATGTTGCAAATGAAACCAAACGGTAGATTCATTTACCGCAATTTGCAGGGCCTGTAATTAAACATCTGGTATTCGAAGGCAGAGATGAATGATTTTTTTGGTTCTTTATTAGGCACAAAAAGTCATAGTTTTTTTATTTCCATTGCGTTTTTTTTATTTACAAGCTTTTTAAATGTTTTAATAGATACCAAACTCATAAAGTCTTCATCGTAAAATTTATCATTGGAAAGGTTGGAATGGGCTACTCCAAAATTCACATTGCACTGTCATTTCACGTTGCTGTGAGTATCACTACTGACATAAACTGAAGTAATTCTCCTATGGCTTCCATCAAGTTTAAAGGGTTGTGAGAGAGTAAATTTAACCGTGGTTTATTAATAACATTTATGTTGAGTTCCCCTAAGTTTTCTGAATACCCACGTACACCCAAGTTCTAATGTCACCGTCACTTTCATTCACCTTTCTGTAAGAGGGGTAATAGGAGAAAGCCGTGTGCGTAGAATTAGGATAATTGAACATAGTCAAAGATCCGGTTTCCTGTTCGTCAAACTCAATTCTCCCAAAAATGGAACCGGTAGAAGAGAAGCCGGCAAGTTTCCAAAAATTGTTGGCCTTTAAAATTGGTGATATCGTTCTTGGGTGGCATACTCTTGGTATGCCATCTTCAAATTTTCATTTGATGTCCAAAGTATTATTCGGTGAGATTAATTTGGCTAATACAATTAACCTTGGCAGCCGTTCCCTGGTTGAATGATATCACTACTTTCAAAGCTCAATCCTTTTTGGAAACTTGTCGGCTTCTCTTGGTTTGGTTTTGGGTGGATATCACAATTTCGTAGGACTGACTGTGCAAAAGGTCGCACCGTCGTATCTTCATCTCTGCCTTTTTTCTGGAGGAATTTTATGTCTATAAATTTTGACATTCATAATTGTCAAGTTTGCATTGCCCAATTAGCCATTACATTAGCCAAATGGACTGTGTTTGGTTAATTATAGGTCCATGCTTCACAGCTTGAGTTTTTTCAATCCAATTTTTGAGAATACTGGCTAACAAACACTGATTTTCGTTTGCTTTGCTCACAGTTTTATATGCCATTGCAGGCTGTTATGGTTACTGAAATTGTTTTGTTTTTAAAATGTTTTGCATGCAATTAATATACTTGAATTTACATTAACTTATTTCTCTTCGTTTTGTTTTATTTTATTTCTCATGCTAAGAAGTTTGTATATGTACATATATAATTAATAAACAAAAACGGAACGTTAAACATTTAGAGTAAGGATCTAAAAAAGTCAAAACCTAGAAGGAACACGGACAAGCTTTGACAGTCAGGGTCTAGGTGTAAAATTTTGTCAGTAAGAGACTGGTAAGCATTAGACCCTTACTACCCGGTGGTTAGCTTAGTTCTAGTCTATTCGGACAGAACGTGTGTATGAACGGTTGTAGAAGGTTTTCTTTGTTCTAAGAATATTATTATGGAACTTTAGTAACACAATTTTCTTGTGAAGTTTCGAATTTTGTCTTTTCATGCTTTAGAATTTTTTATTATATTTCGTAGATTTATGGTAGAGGATTACCATAATGCTCTCTGCTACGAATATGCTGGCATGTTACTAAATTGAAAAATAATTTTCAACGTAAAGCAAAGCAGGAAACGTATAACCATACTACCACTTGACCATCGCATGGGTCTTTGCAAGAGGATTTCCAGTTTTTCGTCAAAATGTATTTATTGCTGGCCACTGGGTAGTAAGGGTCTAATGCTTACCAGTCTCTTACTGACAAAATTTTACACCTAGACCCTGACTGTCAAAGCTTGTCCGTGTTCCTTCTAGGTTTTGACTTTTTTAGATCCTTACTCTAAATGTTTAACGTTCCGTTTTTGTTTATTAATTCGTGTTACTTTTAGAATGGCAGCTAAACTGTAAAACAATGCAGTTGACGGTCAAAGCTGAGAGTTTAACACAAGAGACCCTAGGATGACCCTTATTAACCTGGCTATCGCCAATGGTAACAATAGAAACAAATCCTTTAATCTTCAGTCTATGTCTTGCAGCTGGCGTTTGCTAATTGGCATTGTTGCATAATAACAATGTTTAAAACAATGTAAAACAATTAATCTGGTGGTTTAGAGCTCCGTAACCCCTGAACCACTTCACCAATTAGAAAAGGCCTTATGAAAAGGGCACATCTACAGAACAGTACCTGTAAAATGAACTAAGAACCAGCTTTATAGGACAAATGGTTTGACCTGTAGAAAGGACAGACGAAAGTATCCCCAGAACAACAACAACAACAACAACAAGAAGAAGCAGAACAAGAAGTTGTCTATTTGGCCCCTCTCTGGATCTCGGGTTTGGCTGGACCGAATTTCAAAATTTTTGGACTGCAGACAGGCCTTAACTAGTCAAGGCTAGATTCCAAATTTAGTTTAAAGATGTTTACTTTTGACGGAGTTATAAGCTCTCAAAGTTGAGAATTTAACACAGAGGTCCTAGGTCGACCCTTACTAACACTGGCTATCGCCAGTGTTAATAATATACATATGAACATGTTGTGGGAGGACATAGACGCCACCATTATGCCTGAGGTTTGTAGGATACACTTCACCAATCATGACTTCACAGCTCTCTCAGCTTTAATTCTGCAGATTATACGTCTATTCCTGAGTTTGAGACTTCTTACATTTAGCGTGGAACACCGTGCTCATAAAGGCATGGCAAATCATGCAAATAAAGAAGATGGAAGGTTTTGCTTTAAATCATGATGCATGAGTTACGACTGTGCTAAAAACATTTGTTCAAACTGTAGAGTCACAAGCTTTGTAGCGCATAATTTTAGTTGCTTACTAACTGTGGAAGTGTAATTATTCGCCAGACTGGAGAAAATGAAATGTTCATCGACTTTATTGAAAACTAGAGGAAGCCCGTGCTATGCACGGGGCCGGTCACATTTCCCGGGATATTTTCCTGGGACATTTTCCCGACGACTTGTGAAATTGATCGACCACTCATGCCTGGCAACTTTTTGGCTGCAGGTAGAGTGGGAGAGTGCATTTTCAATGTGGGCGTGAGGAGGGGAGAAGTGGTTTTCCTTTAGGCTTTCCATTAGGCTTTCCTTTTAGCCGGCCTCCGATATTATAATAAAGATATACATGTTCATTTGCAGTCTATACTTAATAATGTGTTGTTGCTTCGATTGAAACCTAATATAAAACTAGGAATTTGTTCAAACTATTGTAGGAAGAGCAGAGAGAAATTTATTTGATATTTGCATTTACTCTCATTATAACGGCTTTGTAATACTTGATAATGGTCTTTAAGAAGCTGGGGGCAATATTCACTCGGCTACATTTGAGCTGAAGCTCTTTGTTGGTGGTTTTAACATTTCAGCTTTTTTTTTTTTTTTAGGTAGGCTACGTTTCATATTAATTTTAAGATGCTTTCGTTGGCTCCCATATTTAGTTTCTGTTTCGGTCTTTGCAGCCTCTTTACGCCATCGCCGCCGTAGTAAAATACCACGTTAGCCGCCGTGGTTAAGCTGGCAAAGAACTTGCCACCGTCAATAATGCTTACATTGTTTATATTTATTGCAGAGTATCTTTCTTAGATTGAAATTATTAACAATAAAGCATTTAACTGCAAACTAAACAATCATCAGTATCGATAGTACTTCACAGTAATCAAAAGATTCAAAATATCCGCGGATCCCTACGCCGCCTCCTACGACAATGTTCAAGCGCACACCTCTGGCACGTACTGCAACGGCAAACGCTAATTTAAAAAACAAATTGGAATTATCACAATTGTAGGTCAGACGGTGTTAGCGTGGGTGTGAAGATAGCATTGCAATAATTCTAAAGCCTATTTTAAGCCTAATTGTTATCTCCAGTTTTAGTTTCGTAAGCGGCAACAGGTAGGGCTATTGCGTTCGAGGTTAAGCCTATTCATTCTTGCAACACGGGATGGAGAGTCCGGTTTCCATAGCAATCCAGGAATCCTAAAATTATTATACGATGCCAAATTATTGTTCCATGTTGTGATATAAATACATAGTCTGTTGTATACAGTTGCTTTATATAAGCGGTTTCCTCCTGCAGCGGCGATTTGATGTTCACATTTGAGATTCCCGTTGATAGTGTCAACACCACTTTGGCTGCCATGTTGGCTAAATTCCTGCAAGCATTCTTTTTTCACATGAAACGAATCTAAGTCGTTAACGAATCCTATTTTTTTCCTTATGCTTGCCTTCCTCTAGTGGTTAAAGTGCTATAATCAAATGTTATTATTTCATTGAGTTATGTCAAAAAAGATTGTTAGCTGTAAGGAAGCTTCGATGATTTATTTAGGCGTTTTTTTTAAAGTTCACTTTGATTACCAGCAGCATATTGCATGCTTCGTCGGAATTCCTAAACGATTCAGGATTCCAAACTTACAATGGCGAGTGTTAGATGATAAATTCTCAAAATTGTAATTTCGTGGATTATAATTGACCAATTTACGGTAAATTCGAGATCAGCAATACTTTTGGAGCTATCTAGCAATGTGGCAAATTTCATAGCAATCTGCACTTTGGTTTGGGCTCCACCCAGACTACAAAAGTGCAACCAACCAACCAACATTTTGCAATTCGATGTCTGTATATAGGCTATGCTACGCTCACTTCACTCGCTTCGCTCCGCCAATTAAACTTTAGCATCTCACATTCCTTGTGTCTTTTATTTGTTGACATTTAATTTGTCTGACTCCGCTATCGTGATTAAACATAAAAATGATCCGATTAAATTCCCTTCGTAAAAAGGCCTCTGCCTGGTTGGAATAATTTCGTCATTTACTGTCTTCAGTCACGTAGTACTTTTATTTTTATTTTATTTTTTGGCAGTCTCATTCTTAAGATGTATATGTTTGTAGCTATACATTGAAGTCTACCAATACCTTTAACCCAGTGCACCATACCTTGATAATTATAATGGCGGACCGATACCGATACCAATAACCAGCTTATACTGATACTGACTCCCGATTCCTTCAACACTATGTACCATGCCACGATGTAATGGCGACCACTTCTTTAAATACATCTAAAATAAACTTAATATATAGATATCATGTGGCTATACCCTTAACATGGTATACCATACAACCATGTAATGGCGCCTGATTTATAAATATATATTTTCTTCCTTAAAGTGCATTTAATATGTTATAATTACACCCTATACCTTTAACACTGTGCATTGCGTAACGATATAATGGCGCCGACCGCCACCATTTAACTTATGATATTGCCCAGGTTATTACACGTAATCAGTGAGCTCGTGCCCGCCTTTTCTGACTATACACCATCTAGATTACATACGTGTAGAGATCAGCACTGGAATCGAGAATCGAAACTGAATACTGTCCCTAATTACCTTAGTCCAACAGTACCTCCTAAAGCACCGAACAGAGCGAACAGAACGCACCACTGTTACAGACAGTTTGGCTCCAAACTTGACGTCGCGCGTGCGCAGTGATGTTGCGTCAGCCGTTCAGTACCTTCCTAAACTACAATACAGCTCAACGAGCTCAGCAGCTTATTGATACGTCATACCTTCACCGCGACCAGACCTAGCTAATGGATTTAACCAGGATTGGCTAATAGATATGACTAGGCAAGAGCAATACCAAATTGCGAACCATCTCAGGGAGGTGGTTTGCTGGGATGGAGGTTTGAGTATGCGCGAGCTAACAGTTTTGACGAAACGGATTCGTCGCTGACGATGTTGACGTCAATCAAGCCGCATCAACACAGATATTAGCAGGGTATGTGCCAAACTGTCACCAATAGTGGTGCGTTTGGTTCGCTCTGTTAGGTCGTTTAGGAAGGTACTGCCTATCTACACCGGCCACCATTACATCATGGTACGGGACGTTTTACTACTACTGTTATCACGACATCCAGATAACATTAGTTTTATATTGTGGAAAGGAGATATTCAGTTAACTTGAGCCTACTGCTTTTTCTCTTTATATTTACCGGTGGCCGGTATATTAATCTAGCGCTGTTGCTAAATACTTTATTGCAAGGTAGGTGCTTGCTTTATTGTACTGTTGCTCGTAATTAGAAATTTTCCATCTTGGCAGAAGCTACTGTGACGTCACACAGCGTTCCTTACACAAGAACCAATTAGATCGATTTCCTTGAAATATTTTGGCAATTCTGTGAAAGATGTTTCTTCACCCAGAGAGGAAGCGAACAAAATTTATACAAAATTCACTTAAAGGCACATAACTCCCTCCGGTATATTTTAACGTTTTTCTCGATACATTACCGGAAATAGTTTTATATGAACTCATTTACCTTTTATTTGATCGTCTAAGGATACGATCCTGATGACAAATGTGGCGTGTGTACGCTAGTAAGCTTCTTTTTTACCGCTCGGTCCGAGGAGTATCTCACTCCCGCCAGAAAGCTTCTCGGGCGTTCTTGGGCTACTTTTAACGGTGACGTCACGCGATGTTTACACGCCTAGTCTGTGACGTAGTGATTCTTCGTGCACTTCAAGTTACATGACTTGCCGCTTTTGAGCGAAAGCCAAGTGAGATAGTAGCTGCCTTTCTCGAGGTATGCAGCTTCCATCCCAGTTAACCTTGTTCTGAGCTTATCAGGAGAAATGGCGAGTGATGAACGCATTTATCTATTCCACCAAGTAGATTTGCTACCGAATCGGTAAAGGGAAGGACAAAACGAGAATTGGATCAACAATTAGGTTTATCCTATGTTTACCGCAAGAAACTAGCATTAAAGAACGGGTGGGGCAGGGGTGTCGGGATCCTGACATGGTGATGGACAAAACCAAAGACGGAGAAGAAATTAAATTGCGGATTGAGTTTCAGACGTAAATTCTCGTAGCAGACATGAGGCCTAAGGAAAAAAAGTTTAGCTGCAGTACCAATTAAATTATAATTAGGGTCGGTCGGGAGAACCTTTTTTTTTTTTTTTATGGTAAACTGTGTCTGTACAGTAACGCCGTTTTTCATCATTCCGGCATAATGCTAAAACATTAAGTCACAAATTAGGCTACAAGGGAAAAAATAACGGTTGGGAGGAATAATGAGATCGGTCGCAGGGGCGTAAACTTACTGTCCGAAGAAAGGAGGGGGGGGGATAACTTCTCCCCCCCCCCCACCCAAAAAAAAGCGATACATAATGAACGGTCCCTAAGCATGCCTCCTTGAAATCACCCATAAATTAATATACGTAACATGGTCGGCAACGATAGGACGTAAATTTCGACATCAACACATAATATTATTTATTTGGTCAACTTTGTTCAAATAAAACTAACGTGTGGGTATTTTACCGCAGCAACAGACAGGAGACATTGATGATCATAACGTGCAGTCATCTGCGCCAGTGTTTGTTTACCTCTAGTCGCTCCATCTTTGCCTTTAGCATTTGCACGATATGCCGCATGGCGCGGTTCCGAAATGAGTATGATCTAGCGTCGGATGTGACGTCATGCTTGTTTCACAGAGCAATGCGCGCCGCGGTCGTGTGAACTATATTTTAGCGCAGTTGACGTATGAGTAAAGCGGCCAGGACGGAGGGATTTATGTGCCTTTAATGAACTTCCTTTCCAATGCTACATTATTAATTAATAGTTACATTTCCATTTTCCTCATTTTCCTTTGTCGTTATTAATGTTTTATTTTTCATTTAGATTTTTTAACATTCTTTAACACCATTTTAAAAAAAAATGGTTTTGTGTTTTTCCTTCTGCACTTTGCATGTTTTTCTAATTTTGACATTGTTCGGGGTGTGATTGCACTACTGTGTAATTAATTATATAAATGTAATTTTTTTCTTCATATAGTCAATAGTGCAGTTATTTTTTGAACTGGGCTCCTAAAAGACTTTTGTCTTCGAGTTTCTTTGTATTTTTTTAATTGTGTTCCAAATATAGCATAACTTCTTCAACTTCTTCATTCAAATTATGGAAAAAACACCAAATGCACGAGGAACCAATCATTGGGGCACGTTAAGTGGGCGTATTCAGCACTAGGACACTCTTCACGATAAAGTATGGTCCGATAATTATGATTGGGAATTCCGAAGATTAATATATTTCATTATTGATCATCCAATAGATTTAATGGTAATCATTCAGTCAACCTTAACATCTCTTTGTAACCTTGGCTGAAGAATCGCGGGCCTCTTAAAAGTATAACGTCTAATTTGATGTCTAAAAGGCAGTTTAGACGTTACACTCGACCAATCGAGTTTTGTAACTTCTCTTAGATGTTACGTCTCGAAGTAACACCAATAATTTACTTCCATGGTTACTTCTAATATTCTACTTGATCTTCGTTGCTTCAAATTCCTGCGTTACTTCTAAAATTACTTCTAACATTTCTGAAATTATCAGTTTAGAAGTAACAAAAAGTTGCATGAGGTTTGTAACGTCTAGGAGACGTTACAGTTCGAAGTAACACTTGTTACCTCTAAACTTGCGTCGAGTCTGTCTTTGAGCCTTGGCTTGTGTTCTGAAATTGATGTGATTTCCAAGTTTAGTGGTCATGTTTCTGAAGTAGTTGTAAGATGATAGGTCTTAACTGCTGACTGCTAAACTTCTCTAATCAAGAAATGGAAATGAGCTGTAAACATTAGTATTAAACGAAAAAACAGTGGCGCCAACAATTTGAACAAACTCTGCCCAGGAGCGTTTCGACGACAAAATATTGCGAGGCGTTGGGGAGCGTGTTAGGACATGGCTTCTTTTTCCGATTGTACCCTGATGTTTTTCCAATATGAGGCCTTTTTTCTGCCTATCGTATCCTTTTTTTTTGTAGTTTTGTCTTATCTCCCGTTATTTCTGACTGAGGCCCATCTTCCTGCACCTGGCATTACTTGCATCTGCCCTAAACCATTCACATAATAAAAAAAAAATACTATTGCAAGTTCATGGGCGTGTTACTTTGGTGCAAAGCTTTTGTCCATTTTGATTTCGTGCTTGGCCGTGCCCAGAAATTTAGAAACAGCCGAAAAAATGTTATTTTGGGCGGGGGGGGGGGGGGGGGGCAGGGGAAAGAACGAGGGTCTAATTTACAGATGTTGCTATATGTGGAGCTATGAACGTGTATTATATTGCCAGTCGATGGGCACATGAGTAATTGCCCCCCCCCCCCCTTTCACCAATCCCCAACAAAAAAAAGGGGGTGACAAATTCCATCTTCTACTTTTTTATTAAAAAAACATGCAGGCAACATAATATATGACTTAAGATAACATTTTTTTTTTATTTTTCCAATTCTAAAAACACCTGCGAACATTTTCCAAGTCCTCTGTAATAACTATCTGTTCCCCCAACCCCCATCCAAACAAAAATGCAGTATTTTTTTTACAGATTGTTCCTTTCCGAATGACGCGCTTACAGCCATAGATTCTGACAAGAGTATGGTGTTCGATTCGCGTTCAATCTACTTCTACATAATTCGGAGTAAAGCAATACCTAAACGCGTAATATTGGGATTGACTTTACACCATACGTGTGATTTCCCATGAACGCCTGCAGTTATGACCATGGAGGAAAGAAAAGAGATGGAGCTGGCATGACGTCAGAGCTACGCGCTACCTGCTGAAGCCAGTTGGCGGAGGGAAAGTCGCGTGGCCGCCATCTTGGTTAGTTCAACACTGCTTGTCTGTGTGCGTTCGCAACGTACCTTTCTTCCATATCTTTTCAATATTTTCGATGAAAGTAGAAAAAAAAACTGCCATAGTAATTTCAACTTCAAAATAACAATTCCAGACACAAACAAAATTTAATTACAGATTCTTGGGTTTTGTTAATACAACGTTTAAGGTTGTATTTGAATACTTTTTCAACGTTTAAACTGGTTAATTAAGGAGTTTTAATAAACGTAGCCTAAACTTAACCAAAATACTAAACATTAAAAAAAAATACAGCATTCTCCAAGAAAATAATATTTTAGTGGTAGTAACCTAGGCTTGTTTTGTAGTTTCCTCAGCTGAAAGTTATACAAATTGTGGAAACTTTTTCCGACTTGAAATAGTAAAAATAGAAAAAAGAAAAAGGAATTATATTTTGCAATAAAACGAAAAATCCATGACTAGGGCCAGTAACTAAAAATGTCTGGGGGATGGGAGGAGGAGGGGGGCGCCGGCCTTGCAAAAAAAAAATAAACAAAATCGGTAGCATTTCAATGCAAAAAAAAACTTCTGACGCAAAACATACTTCTGATATACATTAGAAGAAAAAACTGAATTTGAACTTGGGTAAGCTTTTTTTTAAGTCCCTCTTGTCTTTCTTGGGGACCACTTATATTTTGAAAAAAATTGAAATATCCATGACCAGGGCCGAAGCTAGGAATTTTTTCTAGGGGGGGGGTAAGGGTAAGGAGAGAGACGGGCAAAAAAAATCGGTACCATTTCAATGCAAAAAAGCCTTCTGAAATATAATGGAAAAATTGAAATTGGACCTGGGTAAGAATGGAAAAAAAAAACTGAAATTGAACCTGGATACGCTTTTTTAGGTCCTTCTTGTCTTTCTTGGGGACGCTTACCACATCGTACCGTCTCCGCCCCCCCCCCCCCCCCCCACGCCTGCGACCTTGTCTATGTCATTATAATGGGGTTTAATTTCTCGCTCATTTAAGTAAAAATGTATTCAGTAAATAAGCTTTTGAAATTGCAGTATACTTTTAAACGGCCTAAGTTTTTTTTTTGCCGACTACCGTACTACACGAAATAAAATAATAAAACCATGATTTCAAAATACTTTCCCCTACCCAATGCAACTGGGAAGATTTTCTACTTGGGCGTTACGAAAGGTAGGCCTACATGTAGCAGTGATCATCCGCACTGATATTACAGCATACACCTATATCACTTCACGTCTCCTATTGTTAAAGTAGCAATAAACTTTTAATCTGGCAAACATTTACATTTTATATTACAAAACTACATTTATTTACAATGTATTTCGCACAGTTACACGAGGTTTCTTGTTTTCCGTCCTGTTGGTGCAACCGAATGCCACGCAAACGACTATTGTCCAAAATTCAATCAATGGTAACTGACGGGCTATGGTTAATAATAATCAAGATAACACCTCTGTAAATGCATGATAATTTTGGTTTAGTACCCACGTGATTGTCAGAGGATTGGGTGAGCTACGCGAGTCCATCTCTCGAACTAACCAAGATGGCGGCGCGACCGTGAGGCGACGAAAGCGCCCTCCCTCGGCTGGCGTCCCTACGATGACGTCATGCAAGTATCATCTCTTTTCTTTCCTCCATGGTTATGACGTAGCAATGGCGGCGCACAGTGGCGCGGTTTACGAAAATGGATCCGTCTCTTTCCTCCATGTTTACGAATGGATCCTGGTATGATCTTGGTAACACGACGGCCAGGAAGATGCGACGAAAACAACATTGTGATGATGTACAAGATTCGATAATGCTAAGGACAAGGATGGTGTGACACGTGTGGCTATTACTAGTAAGTAGTGTTTTTCGATATGGCAGGCTACGTTGTTTCCATTGCACGCACGATCGAGGCTCTTTAAATTGCGGCACAGGCTGGTGGGCTAGGCGTTTGCGCACACTCTCGGCTACCGGTAGTGAAAGGCCAGTCATATTCACTACGGCTAACAAAACTGCGTCGTTTAATGCTTATAGTTTGGGCCGTAGAACGTGCATACATTCTTCTGTGACAATTTGTATCCTTTAGAAAAACTTATGAGAATGTGTCGTAGTGCAAATTTATTTCTGTTGCATTTATTGTGAAGATCGTGGTAACAGAAATGTGATGTAATATGTGTCAACCTTGTTATTAAATGGCGTTGTGCAGCACACAAGCAGGGTTGGCATGTTTTTGCCACCAAGTGGTTAAAATTGGTTTTCACCAGGGTTTTACTGTCCCGGCAAAAACCCCATGTTTTTCCTCCGAAATTTGGCTGAAATCTACTTGAAGTCAAAAAAAAAAGTGTGCCCAACAACAGTCAAATATTTGCAAAATATAAAAACTTCCCTTGAAAACGTCACATCGTTTACTTTGAAAATTCATATTCACTTCGTATTTACCTTTCATATGCTTATTTTCACAGTAAAAATTTATAATTCTGACAATACCTACGCAAATTGATGTAATTGACTGTCGAAAATTTGCATAGATATTGTGAGAATAATATCGTTTACTGTGAAAATAGGCGTAGGCTATGAAGCAGCTTGCTGGTTTTTGCCAGTTTTAGCCAGTAATAACTGAAAAAAACCATGTGCGATAAAAAATAACTGGAAAAATCACCTAAATATGCGATAAAAAACTTGTAAGGTGAAACCCCCCCCCCCCCCGACTTTTTAAAATTTCGCCTACTTTAAAATGTGAAATTTTGGTTGTCTTTAGTTTTTTGTCATACTCCCATCCCCCACCACCAAACCGACACCTCGGCTGGTAACAATTCTGCAATTTATGGACGCTTCCCTAGTTCGGGGATTACCTCCATCAGTGGCGCGCACGGAGGGGGGCTGGTTTTCCCCTGCCCTTTTTGTTCATATTTTGCTTTTCTGCACTGAAAAATGCTGGTCGCAGCGAAGAGCAAGTATGTAAAGCTCAAAATAGGAAAAAAGTGACCGACAAGCAAAAGAAAAAAGGTGCCCAGAAAAAAAAATAAAGCCTCAGTTTGCCCTTTCACAGTTTCACTGAAAGTTGCCCCAGCCGTTTCGCATGTCTGTTCACACTACTGACCTCCATGAACATTTTACAGTCTTATATAGGTCAGTCATGCGGCTCGAATATTCATTCTGTTAGTTAGGTGACAAAGATGCTAACCACTTGGCTATTGTTGCCCACTTTGCTTCACAAAGCTGGCGATGCACGTTGGGACTTACTTTTTAACATGTTTGTAGTATGTATCCCACGACATATGAAATCAAATTAAGGGTTAGAGTTCTTTAGTTGATCAGTTGTAATTCTAAGCAACTAGCATAACCTAACACAACAACAAAAACCCAATTTTTTTTAATCTTAATTTATTACCTGCCTGATACACTTTCCTATCTGGTCAAGAGCAACTTCTCTTAACCCCCATCCATGAATTTCTTGAAAAATGGAGATGGGCTAAATGAAAAGTGTCTGGGGGATAATGAATAGGGAAAAATTTGGGTTGCGGGCAAGTATCGCTATCATTTTTTGAGGGCATGATTGAAGTTTGAGGAAAAAAATGACTGAATACAGTAGAAGTCCTGCATTCGAACACATGAGAATAGCCCATACACCAACAAAATTGCAGTTAAATCACTGCAAAATCGCATTGTGCATGAATACGCGCAGTGCGGGATACACAACTACACTAGAAAGGGTTCACTACCTGGTACACCATTGCATAATCGCTCTTGTTGGTTAGACTGTGGGCGTAACATTTTTTGAATGTTTTTTTTTAGTATTCTAGACATATTGGAAAAAAGGGTTGGCTACAAAGTTCAGCTTATTTACAAGAGAGAACGTGCATGCGATGGTGGTACAGCACTGTACGGAATTGACCCAAGGTGGAAGATGGTAAACCTGCAAAACTAGTATCGAAAGATTTAAAAAAAAGTCTACTATTTTTTTCATGCATTAAAGATATTTTGATAAAATTGGAAATATTTTTTTCCAATTTTTTCGCCAGTGGTAGGGTGCTGCTACTTCCTGTAGGCTACAGATAGTACGACATTAGCCTAGTCGAGCAGAACCCAGTTTAAGTATTTTTTTAACAGACTCGCAATTTTATTTTTAGTGGGGGTGGGGGTTGTCTTAAGTTTTCCAACAACCAGGACTAAATCAACGACATAAAGAAACACACTAAATTCAAAATATCGGCATGACACCTTTGTACTGCGAGTTTTCGATGAACCAGCTAGTTGACAACAGTCTACATGTTCGACATCTTCAGCCCACTCCAATTTTTTTAAGTCCGTAATTATCCTACATTAGTGCATTCCACATTGTTGATCACACTTGCTTTTGCATTATATTGGAAATACCGTAAGTTGTTTTACTTTGAAATTGATGAGCTATTGCAAAATATTCGCACGATACGTATTGGGATAGTGGGGTTCTCCGATCTCTTTTTGATTCATGTTTTTATCTGTGACCAAGGCACAAAGGTGTTGTAAGTGTTGAAAATTAAAATTGTTGCTATGTACCCCGAGTGGTTTTTTCCAGCCCAGACAGTGGGTTATTTTGCATTTGAATCCCTTCAAACTTGGGAAATTTATTGTGCTTCACGCTTTTTCAAACTAAAATCATTAAAAAACCTCTAGTGGCGCATTTCCAACAAACAGTGGAAAGATGTTGGGCGCATTTTCAACAAACAGTGGAAAGATGTTAGGCTTCGTTTGTTTTCTTCAGGCCCTACTTGAAGGGAGATTGCCTTATTTATTTACATCGGCTCTTCTGTGCGTTGCTGTCTTGGAATTAAAAAAAATATGCTCGTAACCACTGATCACCAGCGCGATGGGAGTGGAGCTAGTTATGGCGCTCATTTAGTTGCTATGCATTCATGGATAACGCTTGGGCAGGTGGGGGGCTGGCTGTTCAGAAGTGGATAATTAAGATTTTGTAGGTGCTAAAGCTTCAGATTAAAATTTTTCTTTAGTAGACAGCGGCCAGTGGATTGATTATGTTTAGTCGCCATAATAAAATTGTTGGTCGCCAGTGAGTACAATCTATAATTTTGCCGCCAGGCATAGTTATGTAATTATAAGTTTTCCGGGATGAAGCTCTTCCCCCCCCCCCTCCCCTCCCCAGAAACCATCACGGTAATAAATTTAAACAAGCAACATAATAGCCCAAGATTTATTTTTACGGCCAAGCGAGTGACTTTAATTTTTTTTTTTTATCAAACTTTGCTGTCAAAATACAAACCTTTTTAAAATTTACCTTTGTATTTTAAAGTTTAGTATTATACAATTTTATGCTGAATTAAATGAACAGGTGTTTCTTACATATTTCGTTAAAAAAGTTATTTACTACTTTAAGCATGGCTGTTATCAGTTAATCATGTCTGGTTTTTAATCGGTTTTTATCTGTCAGTAATGTCTGAATTTAAATTTCTTTTAAAGTATAAATATAGCCCAATCAAACTATTAATTAAATCGAAAATGCAAAAGATATTTACATCTTTAGCCATGGTTATCAGTTAGGCGTGTCTGGTTTTTCAGCTGGTTAGCTATTCATCCTAGCATTTATATGTCTGTCTGCATTTAAATTTTATTTAATATTTTAATAACACCGAACAAAACATTTAATTAAATCTCAAATGTAAAAAAAATAAAATAATTCTTTAAAAATAATCAACTTATGTTATTGTTGATTAGTTAGTCCTACTTCCGGTAGGCTAGGACTGACGATCTTAAAAGCTCTGTTTACATCGTCTGACAGTGCCTTCATCTGAAAACGAAATTAAACCAGCAGATCTCAGCAGTTTCTACAAAGAAATGAATCTTGAGTACTTAATCTTAACACCTACTAAATGAAGGGAATGTTTAAATCTTCTAGAAATAAAAATTCAAAGGTGAATATATTATTTGTCCGTGCGTTAAGCCTAACTAAGAATGACGTGTGATTCCCGGGAAAACATGCCTCTAGTTAGGCCTAATCAGCGCGGTTGGCATTTTTTTTTGCTATTAGGTGAAGGCAAGTTACATCGGATTAATATTTTTTGTTTCTAATGCCAGGAATAATGATTTTGCCAGAAGGTTCTGTATTCATGTTGTGATCAAGGCTCGGATCAACAATATCGGTTCGGTATTTTCAATAAGTAAAACGTGACAGTAGTAGCCAACTTTGGCGAGTGCAATAGTGTCTTATTGTCGCCAGCTATCACGTTTTACCGGCCAACTGGCTTGTGGCGACCGTTAGTCTGAAGCTTTAGTAGGTGCTGTATGGTGATGGATCAAAAGCCCTCAGATGATTATCCCTGCCACTGCCAGAATTTGACACTTGCATTGTGGTTGCTCGGTTGCAGTCAATGGAGTGCTGTGTGGCTGCTTGATGGGATGGTATCCCACTCGCTAGATCAAGGCCCTTGTGCAGGAGATATGGTCAAACATTTGGATTTTAATTCCACCTCTGGTTTTACCGACATTAATCGTCTTTCACTGTCCGCATGGGATCTGATCTGATACACTCCAAACTGTGTTTGTGGGTAATCAGATGCCATCTTCGTACGGGTTAGTGGTTTAGCTACCTGAGTGTCTTTTGGACCAGTGGCAGGCTGGCAGCAGGTAAGCCTTTGTTTTTATTCGTATTGGACTTTTGTTCTTCAGGCTTTCCTGTGTGATTCCTTGTTTTATATCAGTGCGTGGGACCTTGAGTGTCATTTTCATTAAGATTAGACTCTTCAGACTTTTTCTCGTTCGGTGTGGGTTGGTTTGGTAACTCTTACTTTGCGTTAACAGTTTTTTTGATGTTGTTGGTAATTTTGGAGAAACAGGTGAGTTGTTGCTACGGAGGATTTTCTGGATAGGCTCTGTCGATTGGCAGACTTAAGTGAGTGCCACCTTGGTGGGTGCAGCTTGTTCATCGTGTTGGTAGCATTGTCTGTTTCAAGTTTGTTGGGTTTGTGATTTCTTCTTCTGAAGGTCTGCTTAATTGTGTTATTGATAATATATGCCGGGTAGCCTAGTTGAGAAATTTTGCCTTGGTTTGGTGGATACGGGTTGTGTCAGCTTGCGGTTGATGAATTAGAGATGAGACGGTTCATTTCCATTTGGCTATGGTTCGTAGTTGAGTGGTGGGGTGACCTGAGTCATATGGGTTCCCCCGGTTAGCTGCTGAAGGTTTCTTGTATCGTTGGAACGTGATAAGATGACATCAAGGACTGCGAGCCTAAAATAAACCAAAGCCTCTCATTCCTTAATGCCAAAGTCACCAGGGTGAATAATCGTATCACGTTCCAACCAAACAAGAACCCTTCAGCAACTAACCGGAAGATTCCATATGACTTGGGTCACTCCACCACTCAACTACGAACAATAGCCCAAATGGAAATGAACCGTGTCGTCGCTAATTCTTCCAACCCCAAGCTAGCGCAACCCCATATCCATCAAACCAAGGAAACATTTTTCAAACTAGGCTTCCCATCATATTATGTTATCAACAAAACAATAATGCAGGCATTCAATAGAAGAAATCACAAACCCAACTGGGTTGAAACAGACATTGCGACCACCTCGAATGAACTCGACAACTGCACCCACCAAGGTGGCACTCACTTACATCCACAAACTCACGGAGCCTATCCAGGAAACCCTCCGACACAACAACTTTCTCAAAATGGAGACAATATTAAAAAAACTGTTAACACAAAGTAAGAGAGTTACTAAAACCTACCCAATGATTCATAACGAGCGGATAATTTACTCAACTTCAACTATACACACAACTTTTAAAACATTGGTGTAAATTCTCGAAAGTCAATCAATCACTTTATGTCATTGTTCTTGAATGTTGACTTTCTTCCTCAGGCTTCTTGCGATTACGAGAGCTTTTTACAACTACTGCATTGGACGGCTTGTTGACATTCGCGATGCAGTAGTTGTAAAAAGCTCTCGTAATCGCAAGACGACTGAGGAAGAAAGTCGACGTTGAAGCACTATAACACCAAGTGATTGATTGACTTAAGAAAATTTAACTTTTAAAACGTTGGTGTATATAGTTAAGTAAACAACATCCCTTTAACCCACTGATTGAGGAACCAAAGGCCACACTAAATGAGAAAAAGTCTGACGAGTCTTAATCTTCATGAAAATGACACTTAATGTCCCACGCACCAATACAAAACAAGGAGTCAGACGAGAAAAGCGGAAGAACAAAAGTCCATTACGAATCAAAACAAAGACTTACGTGCTGCAAGTTATCCAAAAGACACTTAGGAAGTGAATCCAGTACGCCGTGCAGATGTGGCACCTGATTGTACTTCAGATCCCATGCGGACAGTGCAAGGTGATTTATGTCAGTGAAACCAGACGCGGAATTAACATCTGAATGCTTGACCACATTTCCTGCACATGCGCCCTCGACACAGCCAACGGGATAGCAGCCCGTCAAGTATCCTCACAGCACTCCATTGACTGCAACCATGCAACCACAA
>JAHWFP010090932.1:0-12034 GCA_023313725.1 Lithobius niger
AAAAAAAAAGTCCGCCCGAGCCTGACCTGTCCACACTGGGTCCGATATCAGGTCCGGACCCGGTCCGGTCTTTCACGAACTGGTCGAAAAACGAGACTGCAGATCCCGACCCCGATCCCGTGTTCCACGGTGTGGGCGCGGTCGGCAGAACACGTTTTGACAGCGCACGTGCGAGATAAAAGGAAAGCAAGAGGAGAGGAGGAAAACGACAGGAAAAAATAAGTAATTAAAGCCCGGGCTCTGGCCGCGATGTCGGGGTTCAGTGTTGAGAGGTGTGGACGTATTTTTTTTTGCGCGGTATTCGGGATCAAGTGTGGACGCGGCTTTAGTCTGACTGTATTTACAGACTATTTCGTGTTTCACTGATTTTAAGGATTTTTTGTGTGTGGAAAGAAATGCAGCCTTACATACTGCTCTTGACGGTTAAAAAATTTTTTTTTCATTTATTATCGATAGAAATAGTTAAAAATGCTAAAACCAGACATCTTAGGGCACCCGCGTGCACGGCGGCCAGGTCGCTACTGCTTACGGTATATGTAGCAACGCGCACTTGGCCGCGGCGGCCACTGGGATCCCGAGCGGCGTGCAGTAGACCACAGGGCGACCATACTTGCTCCGTGTTCATTTTTCACCACGTGATCCAAGAATTATCAATGAAAAACGGATGTGGCCACGCGGCACGCCGCCGTGTTTTTTTGGCCGTGACGACCAGTGCGCGGGAGCCCTTAAGTTTAACACGTTCTAATACTTAACATACGCCTACGCTAGAAATCAAAATGACTAAGACCAGCATCGAAAAGGGAGCTTCGTGGAGTGAACAAAGCCGAGTTGGTAGAGGCTTGGCTTACGAACCAAGACGATGCGAGAGCGAAACTCCTCACCGACCTACGAACGTAATCATGGGACCTAAAAAAAAACATGCCCCCACTGCTTACGTCAAGGATTGAAAAGGTTACCACATACTTTTACAGAAACAATACCTAATGCTTTCAAGTGAAATAACCATTCGTGCTTCATACTCAGTTGATATCCTTTGAACATTTCTACACCATAACAGCGATCCTATTTCTTCCAGTATGAGCACAATCATTGCTTACGTGGCGACTTGCACATAAAAAGTATGGTTCTATACTGAGCGAATAATGGTCGAAATACTAAGGCTGCACCAATACCGATACTTGACTCGATGGGTTGCCGCTATTTATGGTATCTGTACGGATCGGTATTGGCATCGCTGAAATATCGATTACTTGGGAACCGTTCGAGAGTACGACATGTGGTTTGCGGCGTTTTGCTCAGGAAATTTCTGAGTAGCTTCCTAGCTATGTTTTAACTGTTGGTTACTATTTTAAAATTTTTTATTTTAATTATTATTGAATTTTTTATGAAACCATTCATAAAAAAATTAGGGATTAAATTTTGGTGACCTGTAGTATACTATACCGATACCGGCAAAAATTTTAAAACTGGATCGGTATAGGTAAAGAAGTGTTTAACGTAAGCTCACTATCGCGCTTGAATTACTTGCGTTGTCAAGGACGTTACTAAGTAGTTTTCAGTTAATTATCGTTCGTTAACCGCGTTTATTACTTGTAGTCAAGTGACGGTTTACCTACTTTCAGCTCAATGGGGACACCTGAGCTCGGACAATTATCACCACTTGTTAACTGTGTCCGCATAAACAGTCCTAACGAATAAGTACTTTACGCCCGCCATCTTGAATCGGAGGATTCAGTGGAGCACAGCTTCCTCAAATGTAGAAAGGTTTTACACTGGGTTTCACGTAGCATGCGAGCCGCGTCGTCTAAGAACGTCAAAAACTGCCGCGAGGCGTGCTTAAAGCAAGAACAAGAAAATACGAACTACGCCACATCATAGCGTTGATTAGTGTTAGCGGGACGCACAAGAATGTGGTAATCTTCTGATTATTAGATTTCCCGGTGCTGCAGCACTAAACGAACGTTATTTTACGGTAACGGTGACTATCCTTGAAGTCTTCGGACGATTTATTGCTACGTCAAATGACGGTTTAACAAATTTTAAACGAGAATAGAAAATGAAGTTGTGCAATTTACACTGCACAGTACAATACACACTTACAGACCTTGGTTCTTCCGGTTTAAATCCATGAAATTAAAGCGCTGGAGTCTTTGTTTTGACGTCGAGTGAACAAAGAGGTACCTATAGCATGAAGCCACTGTTGTTACACTTTAATAATTTAGTGTCAATGCAGTGTTTTTTGTTTAAAATCCGTCTATCACGCGTCACGAGTACTTTTCACAGTTCAGTCCGCATGCTAGAGCAGTTCTTTTTTCAGCGTGACCGTAGCGCGACTGGTGGCAGAAACGGAGTTTAAGCGGGTGACACGTCGAATTTCTATTGACAAGTCCTATATAACAGACGAGGAGGCCTTGAGCGAATAAACTGCTTCGATAAGCCGATGAGTCCAATGCTTAAAGAGTGACGTCATGTTGAAGGATCCGAAGATTCACCTTGTGTTTAAGAGCAACTTTGACGAGTTATAGCGCTAGCGCTTGAGGGGTTCGGCGAGTTTTTTGAAAGTGGTCAGCGGCGTAACCACATTGTTGAAAGACGATTATCTCTGCGCAGTCGTCGATGGTGCATACATTATGCCAGCGCTAACTTTATGGATAAGGCCGTACCGTGGCAACGAATAAACGTTGACATTAACAGCAGCCGTCGGCAACATCATCTACCGACCGACAGAAAGCGAAAGCGAAACTACGACTTGCTAACCCCATTGACATTGATGACATTCAGCAGGACCTCTCTCCTGCAGACGTTTATTGTTCTCCTAGTTGCACCCCCGGCGTAACATACGCCGGTCTAGCCGGTTCCCGCGTACCTAAGTGAAATCACTTTACTGGGTAGCACGAAATGAAAATAACTTCGAGGCCCACAATCTGTCTCCTTCCGCCCCCCCCCCCCCTCCACCCGGCCCCCGCCCCTGTGCATTCTCCCTGTGCACGGTCTGATTTTCCCCCATGCGCCTACTCACTGGTACCCCTTTCCTCTCTCTACTGCCTCCCCCCCCCCGAATTCCCCCATTTGTGTGGTGTGAATATCCTCACCCTTATCTCCGCTCCTTCTGCTTCTGAACCCCTGTTGTTTGGTTTTCGTAGGAAAGTAAATGCCTTTTTGCAATGGAGGACGCTGCTGTTATGTTGATGAATTGACGGTTTGTCCGTTCTGACCGCTAAGTGCGATAAACCCAGCAACGATCGTGCAGGCATTGATTGTTTCTCAACCATTTTTGAAAGCTCTTCCTAATTGTTACAGGGCACAAACATTGTAACGCACACACAAACGTTTGTTACTGATTGTTATGCACACACACCTGATGATTTTGCTCAGTATATATGTATATGTATGTGTGTATATATACATAAGCAGTGCCAACAGAGGCTAACGCAACACGACGACTTAGTTGTGTGCACAGGGTGGGGTGGAGGGTGGGGCGGGCATTGCCCCTGCTTTTTTTTTTGGGGGGGGGGAATGCCCTGTTCTGCCCTTTTTGAAGAAAGGGCATGCCCTATTTTGCTTTTCTGCACTGACAAATGCTGGTCACAGCAAGGAGAAAAGGCCTAAGAAAGCCAGGAAGGCCAAAAATAGGCCAAAAATAGTAAAAAGGAGAGCGACAAGCTAAAAAAAAAAACCTTTTACTGAAAGTAGCCCCTGCCCGACTGACGACTGGTCCCGGAGCATTGATCAAATGGCATAGAGAAGTTCGTTCCGAGTTATCATTCATAGTTCAGATTTAGAATGTATCCATTGTAGAGGCTTCGTGCCTTCTCCACCAGGACGATGCAAAGCGTCGCGACCATTAGGCTAGAACAGAGTTCACATGATAGGGCCTTCTCCAAACAAAACTATCTAGTCGGCTACGGTCTGGCAGGTGGTTGTGCACTATAAATTCTAGTTATTTTCGACAGGTACACAGCCAGTTCCAAGTAAAAGCTTACCAGGAATAACTCCTCCAACGATGGCAAGCCCAAGTTCATTGTTGTCATTAATTTGTTGGCACGGAGTTCCAAGGTTGTCAGGGCAGGCAAACGGGAAAACTCTAAGGCGGGCATTACTTTCCCAAAGAGGTTTCCTGTAAAGGAAAAATAAGAATTAAACCTCCATTCGATAACTTCACAAGCTAATCAAATTTATGTGACGAAAGCGTAACTACAGGGTGGTCCACAAAAAAAACTGACGACCTAACATTTTATAAATCTAATTTTTCTAGTTAGCACCCCTCAGAACCACGATAGGATTGGAAAATGGTTAGATATCTGTCCTCTCCTGGTTCTGAGGGGGTGCTAACTAGAAAAGTTGGACTTAGAAAATGTTGGGTTATCAGTTTTTTGTGGACTACCTTGTATAATAGGAAACAGGCATTGGGCCTATTACAGGCAGAGATAGGATTGAAATGTCAAGCCCTATGAGGTTCCATGGATGGTTCGACTTGTACCGCTAAGAATGACTTGTGTACGATATTTAATGCTTTCAGCTCGATTTGCAAGAATTTGTTGGCCAAGCCTCAGAGAAGGGGCAAAGGGGGGGGGGGAGTGGAGCCGCCGGGGACCCTTGTAAGGTGGTTCCCTGTCTGGTGCTATTTGTACTACTAAGAATAACTTGCGTCCCAAATTTCATGCTTTTAGCTCTATTTGCATAATTTTGTTGCTTAACAAGTATACTATTCAGGATTCCAGGATTCCGAATTTACTGTGGTTGAGTGTTAGAAATAAATTCCGAAAGCTGTAATTTATCCCATAATAATTGGTCGATTTACGTCAAATTCTAGATCAGCAATACTTTTGGATGTTTCAAGCTATGTACCAAATTTTATTCCAATTCGTTTGAGCTTCACCCAGACTACAAAAGTGTAACCAAACAACCAACCAACATTTTGCAATTTGGTGTCCGTTATAGGCTAGGCTACGCTCCGCCAAAAAAATTAATAATTTTGTCCAACGTAAGAAAACATCTAAAAAAAAATTTTAACACACTTTCTTCTCCCTACTTAAATATTATTATCCACAAAATTATCTATGATCCAATTTCGTATCCATCTCTGATCTGCAGTGTTATAAAAGTATTTTCTTACATTTGAATTTGTGATACTGTTGATTTTGAGTATTTTTCAATTTTTTCTTCTTCTGGATTGTTGTTGAACTTAGTACACCACATACGAGCCATGGTTTCGTGGTGGACTTGGCGAAATTTGGAAGTACAATAAAAAAAAAATAAGAAGAAAAGAAAACTAATGCTCGTGTAGACTATTAGCTTAATTTTGAACTTTACTGGACATATTCATAAGCGGTAAGAAGTCCTGGAGGGAAACCCAGGTATTCAAAACCGAAACAGGCTGGTGCAGCGACTACCTAGTCGCAACCGGTCTTCTGTACACTTCCGATTCTCTTTTTTTTTAATCTAATGGTGAAATCACAATGCTGCCGCTGCTATAAAACTTGTCACCCCACACCAACGAAAATGTTGCCGACATTTTGCAACAGAACGCCAGCCAAAAATGTAAAGATATTTGTAACAAGGTGAGCTCAACAAACCATTCATTTATTATTATTATTTAAAGAAGAAGATTGTTGCAAAGTAAAGCCTAAAAGTGCACACATACACACATTAAAACTCGACGTTTCGGCTCATATCAGAGCCATTATCAAGAGTATAAGTAAAAACAAATTATAAACAAGCGGCCTAGTCGCATTCGGGATTCTGTACAGTTCTACCACTACCAATGTTGAGGCGCACACCTCTACCATACCACGCACTGCAACAGCGATCTCTATTATATAATCTAAAAGCAGTAACCATCACAATTGCCGGTTGAAAATGTCTTAGCTTTTAGGCCTTTGTTACATTGCAGGCGTAATTGTCAGATTTTAGGACTAATCTTTACCTATAGTTTTGATTTCGAAAGTAGCAGCTAACTGAGATTTGCATTGTTCAGTAAGCCTATTCATATTCGCAACACGGTGCGCCTCCGGGCACACAACTAGTGTTACAACGTAATGCGCAGCATAGCCATATATACATCAGTGGCTGTTGATAAAGCCAGCAGCGACTCGTTGCAACTGACGTTGCCGCGATAACGTGATTTAAGGCCTAATTTTCAGTTTTTATTCCTAATTTTATTAACTTACAGTTAATTTCGTGGGTAGCGGATAGGCCTAATGGGGAATTTGGTTCGACAGTGAGCCTATTCATTCATGCAACAAGCGACGAGACTATTTTTAAAGAAAGTTAAAATCCGTTTGTTTTACGGTTACGTGTTATCCTTAGGATTACAATACGACTATTCCATCTTCAAATGTTATTATTATTTCATTTAGTTGCGTCGAAGAAGCGAATTAGCTATGAGGAAGTAACAATTGGTTAATTTGTCTTGTTTTTTAACCAACTTTATCTAACGTTGACAATAGTGGTCGTCTCTATCTGGTGCCATTCCCAAGTTGAAAAAAGCGACGGACGGACAAAGTCGCTGCAATAGTCTTCTCATCCGGTACGGCTGTACAGTCGACTAAAACACACAGGAACGCCACGAGTCAATTGCAAGTAAAAAAATCCATCTTCAGAACTTGCTGGTACGTTTTAAAAACGGACAGAAAACTGATACTTCGTTTGGTGCTCGCCACAAGCACACATCGAAGTCCCCTCTAGTTTTAAAATTTTAATTTTTTTTTACAGTTCCGTCCGTTTTCAACAAGTCGTATAGCAAGTTCTGCCTTGTGAAGGTGGACCTTTCACTTGCAATTGACTCATGGCTTGCTTGGGTGCTTTTCTAATTTGTTTTTACTTGATAATGGCTCCGAGATGAGCGGAAACGTCGTGTTTTACTGTATATTTGTGTGAACTTTCAGACTTCTACTTTGCAGCATTCTTCAAGTGCTTTTTAAGTTTAATTCGTTAACAAGAAGAAGCATAAGCGCCCATCAGAGCCGTCTGGATCAGGGAAGAGAGAATATAGCCTATACCCAGGCCGGAAGTGGTATTCTCTCAGGTTGTGTGATGTGTGGGAATGCAGGCTGGCCATAACCGGAAGTAGAATTCTGTAACTAACAATGTTAGTTAGGGTTTCCTGTCTTCTCTTGCTGGGACTTAGTGTAGCCTGGCTTCTTTTTGTTGAGTGGAAGCTGTCTTAGGCGAAATGATACTTTTGGCTCATTGTAGATAAGATAGAAATTACAAACAAAAACGTCAGGTGTGCCGTAAAACATGGGTTATATGATTGAATTTTCACTTGTTAAAATGTACACGGATAAAAATTGATAATTTTCAATTGAAATAATCAAATGTACAATTGAGAAAATTGCATCTGTTTAAGTGCCGTTGTGCTTTACGTTTTAAATATATGATTCGTAAAGCACAACAGCACTTAAACAGATGCAATTTTCTCAATTGTACATTTAATTATTTCAATTGAAAATTATAAATTTTTAACCGTGTACATATTAACAAGTGAAAATTCAATCATATAACCCCTTTTTTCGGCACACCTGACGTTTTTGTTTGTAATCCGTGTACCTTTTTTACAGCTATGGCGTCACGCAACAAAGGTTTATGCATGCTGTCAATTGTTGCTGGCCACTTTGAAACAATTCAAGTCAGCTTTGAAAACCTGCATCTGCGAAATAAATACGCAATTCTATCGTAAGTAAACCATGTTTTTGTTGTTTTATTACCGTTTTTTGCGTTTTTTTTTTTACAACAAAGGCTAACAATAATTATTGTAAACACACAATTTTTTAATTTGTTTTAAAGTTGTTTTAAAATTTGAATAACGTTTTTTGTTATGTAACCAGTCAAATTTGTAGATGTTCTTTTTACAGCGCTTCGATTAGCTGATCAGGTAGATTTAGCGGGAACAACGTCCGTGACGTCACAGCCGGCGCGACTCACACCGCCCTCAACGCGTAGTGAACCATCTTGTCTGTGTCGTTTGTCTTTGGCTGGGTTGTATGAATAAGTAAGCTACACAGAACGCACTAATTCACAACGGACAAAACATTTTAGGCTATGTCTCCTAAATAGTCTAGTTACAGAAATACTTTCTGGTTGGCTTAACAAATGATTTATTTTCGACTGCAAATTAACTGGTCGCAGTGGTTATGAAAAGCAAAATTGTTGCCACTATTAAATTTGTGTTGTGTTGTACTGCCAAAAAATTTGGTCATTGCAGCAAATTGCGTTTAAAAGTATTTTTTGGGTTGTGTAAAGAAAGGTATCGTTGTCTAATAGTTAACCTACGATTATTGTTGGCCAGCAGTGGTGTCTATCCTCCCCCCTAGTCCAGTGAGGAGTTACCCCCAATATCAAATGTTCCCCACCCCCCCGCCCGAATTTAAAAATGGTACTCCCATATTTCCAACATGGACTAGTGGTTGGATTGTCACCACCTCCACCCCACACACATATTTTCGGCCATGTTATTTTCAAAAGTTTTATTTCTATCCCGTCATAAGGGACCGGTCATTATTTATGGTCGGGGAGGGGGGGGGGAGAATGAAAATGTGACCACCAAACTTTCGATGACATCCCCCCTCCCCCCCATTCGAAAATAATAATGCGGTTTTCGTATACCCATTGAGACTGTCTGCAGATGATTCCTGTAGCCAAGTTTAGTGCGGTAGCCAAAATAAGTAAATAGCTCTACACACCGACAGTTACCATAAGTTGTAAGGAAACTTGTCTCGTTTTTAGCGGAAAGACATATGTTGTATTAAAAATGGTCTATGTTCCTTACACCCGTCTCTTGTCGAGATTCATACATTAAGTATGATGAAGACACTGTTTACTAGTATGTCCACATCCGTAACATAGTTAGCACCTGAAAGATCGAAGAAGCCAAGAAACCAGGTGTCAAGGCTTTTCCACAATGTTTTTTTTGTAAAAACTATACTCGTAGAAATGGCACTAATAGCTTCAAAACCTTGTAACAATGACACCCGGGGGAGGGGGGGGTGGAAACTGAGGCGTTTTTAGAAATTTTAACTGCTGAAAGTGCCATTTTTGAGGTCCAAAAAAGACTTTTTCTTCCAGTTGGTCAGTATGTTTTTACCCTCCTCCCTTTTTTGGTTTATTAATTTGAAATTCCGATCAAAACTATTAATTCCCAATCTAACCAAAACCCAAGTGCCTTCGCCAGTCTTGTGCCCCGAAGTCAGGCGAGTCCAATCCATCTGAGAATGAAAACTAAACCGCACAACTGTTTCATCGCCAAGGTATGGTTAGGTTAAAGAGGGGATTGCTGCGGATGGGGATTAGCCCTCCAAGACGCTGCGTCGAGTGAGGAAAGGGCACAGTAGTTCAAAATACTTACCACCGTGCACTGTAATGAGCCACGATCGCCATTTTTTTTACGGAAATGACATCGCAACTATTTCACACATTTTCGTGGGAGAGTCCTTGATTATGCGTCCCCATTTCCTTATTTGTGGTTAATTTTGACTCTAATTAACTTCTGATTCAGACGTTTTCTATTTTTTCCCCTACGTACAATACGTCAAAAATTGCCTCATTTTCATCATTATTATTATTTTTTTAACCACTCATCGTCATTCGACATGGAATGCTTTTACTGCAAGCAGGCACACCACGACACACGAACCCTCCTATGGAAATAATGCAACAAAGATGGCGGCTTTGGCTCCGTTTTAGAAATTTCGACAATGACACATTAAGACGTTGGTCGACCACTCGAAACGACAAAGCGACAACAAACCCGACCGACATGCCGTCGACTCAGTCACGCAGACCTCATTCCCGTTTGTCTGCATCCTGACACATTCCACCAAGACAAGACAAGGCGCCACGACACCAAAATGGCGGCTAAGAACATAAAAAATTGAAAGCCGCAACACTGGGGGGAAAATGAAAATAAAATAATAGGCAACAACCCACAATTTGTGAAGAGTCAAATCGACGACAGATGTGTATCAGTTTTGATGATTTTCATTTTCATCTCACATAGGACGGGTGGCCACGCTGTTTAAGTCATTCCTGCCAGGAAGTGCATACATCTTCAAATAAGTTGTAGCAAGAAGTTATAGAGTTTGGGAGGAGAATTTGTAACTCTACAAAATCCCTATTGAAACACGTTAGATTCGTCCCTATTAGTTCAGTCAGAGTTTTCAGAGGGCGCCACGTATTCCATCTGGTAATTTTTGCTCATTTTTTAGCCCAAGTCTAAAGTAAATTAAATTACAACTAAGTAATAAATAATAATTAAATACAAGCTAGTTTCGTTTAGTTTAGTTTAATTTTAGGCTAAAAACTGAGTACAAATTCCCACATAAAACACGTGGCGCCCGTCATAAACTAAGACTGAACTAATACGAATTGTCTACTGAAGACGTTTCAGTATGGGTCTCAGTCACAAATTCTTCTCCCAAACCCCATAAATTCTTGGTTGTAGAAACTTCCAATTCATTTAAAGATATCCGTAATTTTCTGCAGACATCAAAGAACATTTTCAGACATCATTAACACATTTTGAAAGTAGTCACGATCTGAAATTTAAAACAACCATTTTTTTAATCCACCATAATAATTTTTTTTAAGGCCTATATATTTTCTTATTGATCCTCTATTTTTGTATTTACGCAATAATTAGGAAGGTACTCAGTAAAGCCAAGCTATTTTTTCCCTAAGGCAAATAGTTAACAGAAATAAGTTGAACACTTGTCCCCTTCAAGTGCTATCGATTGGGCTGCATGTTGACATTGGAGGGTTCTGTAGTCCCCCAAACCAGTCCAACCCGGAATAATAATAGGAGCAAAGCGAGGTATACATGTATACACTCGAATGCAATCTTTGTAATCACATCACTCAATAATCACTGCATCAATTTCAACCATATTTTTTACATTGATAGCGGGTACACCAAGATATGCTTAGTAAAAATCGCATTCATTGGCGATCTCGTTAATCCATTGGCAAAGTGTCAGTAGCCTCACCATTTCGTCACCTTCATTATTCCGCAACGACATGTCCGATTTTTTTTTTTTTTTTTTAACCTGCCATCTCTGGGTCATCACTGTCAAAATCTGGTTTAAATTGATGCAGTGCTTAATGGGTGATGCAGTTACAAAAATTGGATTCGAGTATAGGCCTATTCATAAACAGAGCTCAGGTCCGCCTTCGGCCTCGCTTCGCTTCAAAAATCGGACATGTCGTTGAGGAATAATGGAATACTACGGATTACCTCCGGACTACCACAAATTTTCTGAGTTCCCTGTATGTTGGATTTCCTCGGATTACCAAGGAATATCTACGCATTACTTTTGGTTTACTAAGCACTTGTTCACAGGATTACCAAAGTTAATTACCCCCTCGGGGGCAATATTACACGCGGATACTCCAGTGTCGGACACTACGGATCATCTTTTATGCCACCCCTGGCAAAATACAAAGAGAGAAAAAGGACCGGATGAGTGATGAAAAAATAAAAAGCCAACAATGTGCACATGTAACAACAGTAAAAATCCGACGTTTCGGGTCAGACTACGACTCGTTATTAAGCAACTATTATTCTAACGAAAGGAGCTAAAGTCGGGGCGAGGGATAATCATCTAACTGGAAAATCGCATAATTGGAAGAACGTATAACGGAAAACAGTATAACGGAATATCATCTAACAGGAAATCATTCGTATAATGGAAGAGCGTCTAACTGGAAATTCGTATAATGGAAAATCGTCTGAATATCCCTGCCTCGCTCGCGCTGCCGTGCTCGCTGCGGCTATACATATAACATCAGAAACCGCAGTTAGACGTTGATCCATTATACAATTATCCATTATACGATATTCCGTTTAGATGCTTTTCCAGATTTTTTATTTAGGCAGATTTTAGACAATTATCCCATTAGACGATTTTCCAGTTAGACGCTCGTCCGACGCCCCGCTAAAGTCAATACATAAAAAAACTACACTTTGGGTGTAACCCAGAAATCTACAACAAAAATACAAGTAAAAACATTATAAAACGATAAAAATGAACCTAAGTCA
>JAHWFP010090933.1:1503-25749 GCA_023313725.1 Lithobius niger
CGTTCAGGATGCAAACGGACCCCCTCCGCATCCACTCCTCAAGGATCCTTCCCTTGTTGTCAGTATTAGGTCCTCCCCACTGGACATGGTGGCTGTTAAAGTCGCCCAGCAAGAGGAACGGGGCAGGAAGCTGTCGAACCAGGTCCTCCAGGTCACCAACCCCAAAGACCTCATCCGGTGGCAAATAAAGCGAACAGACAGTAATATCCAATTGGAAAGAAACTCGAACTGCTACCGCCTGAAATCTAGTGTGCAGAGGCACACTGGCATGCGGCTGAGAGTGTTGAACCAGCACTGCAACACCACCATGTGCACGTGGCACAGGGTCTGCATCCAGACGGTAGACAGAGTAACCCTTAACAACCGGATTATCCGACGCCTTAAAGCAAGTTTCCTGAAGGCAGCAGCACAGAGGTCGCCAATGCGACAAAAGCAGCCGCAGCTCTTCTGCATGGGTCCGATAACTTTGACAGTTCCACTGAACGATGGTATGCGCAGGCATTAGGGCGGGCTTAAGACAACACCATCCTCCTCAACTCCTCCTCTGGGCGATCCGAAAACATCTGAATCCTCACCCGAATCAAAAGATGGAGTGAGGGTCAGAACAAAGTTGTCCTCGGAAGGAGGAAAAGGTCCCGGATAATTAGAACAGGAAGTCTCTTCCTGCTCCATGGGCAGAGTGGTATCACAATGTTGAGGGGACGCAATGGACCCCTCAGCAAGCTGGCCGTTCAACGACCGTTTCACCGTCTCTCCCGGTGGAGACGTCTTCACAGGCGGAGTTGAGGCTTTACCAGCAGAAGCCTTCTTCTTCGACGGCTTCTGTGGCGCACTCCGGGCAGGCGGAGGCTTAGCCGAAGCCTTCACCTGCCTGGGAACAGTTAGAGCATCAGGAACAGGAACAGGAACAGGAACAGGAGCAGAAGCATGTGCAGGCTGGGCAGAAGTCGACGGCACGGCAGCAACCGGGTCTGAAGGACCCAAAAGACCCTGCAAAGATGGATGTTGCTGGGTCAACAAAGTAACAAGCATGCCCACCGTCCTCGTCAAAGACCTGAGCTCAGCGCGCAAATCCGCCAAATCAGCAGACTCGCTAACTGGGCCAGGCAATGACGCACTGCACACCTGGGCAAAAGAACGTGTTAGCGTCGGCGCCGATAGTTTGGCTTTCTTCCGGGCCTCTGAGTAGGAAAGCCCGTCCTTAACCTTCAATTCCTGAACACGACGTTCCACAACATAAACATGGCAGTCCCGTGAAGAGGCCTGGTGCTGACCACCGCAGTTGACGCAGCGCGCCGGGGCAGCACAATCAGTGCCCTCATGGGCTGCCTGAGCACAGCTAACACAGGTTGGCTTAGCCTTACAGGAACCGCTGGTGTGGCCGAAGCGTTGACAGCGGTAACACCGCATTGGGTTCGGGACATAAGTCCTGACCTTCAACCGCAGGTAACCGGCAGCAATGTGCTGCGGTGCAACTGGCGTATCAAAGGTCAGGAAAAAGGTATCAGTTGGCTGGGCACCATTTTCACCTTTCCGCGTCAAACGCTTCACAGCCGTAACGCCTTGTGACTTGAGTTCGTCCAGGATGATATCATCGCTGAGACCCCTCAAATCAAAGCACGTCACCACCCCCTTGCTGTTGTTTAAGGTACGATGCGGCTCCACACGCACCGGGCATAACCCCAGTGCACCCGCCTTCAAAAGCCTCTTTGCCTGAGCCCCATCCGCAACCTCAACAAGGTATCCCCCAGCACGGAGCCGAGAGACACTCTTCGGATCGGAACCACAGATCCCTTTTAGTGCTTTGTGGACAGCGAACGGACCGAGTTGTGTAACATCTCGGCCCTCGCCTGTCACCACCAAGAACTTCGGGACTTGGTCCCGACTCTTACCAATGTCCGGTAACTGGGCACCAGGCCCAACCATCTCAGGTTCCCTCCTCTGGCGCTTGCTAGTGCGGCGAGGAGGGGAAAAATTTGGGGGGGAAGAAACATTTGCGGGGGAGGGGGGAGAAGAATTTGCCATGGAGAGCAAAAAGAAGTCGCGGCGGTGCGCCCCCCAGAAAAGAAAAACCCCGCGCGGCACTCGGGTGATGCAGGGCCGGAAGCCGCATATCCAGGGCCCTGCACCAGGAAGCTAACACCGCCGTCTATCTCGGTGAGGTGGCAGCCTAAGCATGCCGAGAGGCGAGGCCACCAAGGAAGCCGTACACACCACCTCCCTCGATAACCCAAACAGTTCGGGTCCGTGATGCAGATGGATACAGCACAAGCCGCCTCCCCACAACGACAGGACCCGAAAAGTCATAGCCGATTGACCTTAGGCCGGCTCGCCCAGGCCACCCGTCCTCCGGAATAAGGAGCCAAAGCCCGAAAGCCAGGATCTCCGCCTCCACGGATTACTAGGTTGCAGCACACGGCCAACATGCTGGGGGATGAGGATGAAAAGCCCAGTGGCCAGAATGGGCAAATCGGAATCAAACCCAAAAGGGGATTCAAACCGCCAAACATCCTCTAAGCAGCCACCCCGGGCCCGGTTTGTCTGGATGTCCCTTCACCTCTTTCGGACTAGTGCTTGCGACGGGTTTTAAACCTGCCCGCCATACACACCGTAGGCGCACTCGCAAACCGTAGTGTTGAGGTTGCTAGTGTTCAAGACGGACAAAAAACCCTCCGCCACGCAGACCCTTGGCACACTAGCAAACCGTGATCTTGGGTTCCCTTTTAGTCGCCTCCTACGACACGCAGGGGTACGGTGGGCTTATTCTACCCCCAGCCCACAGGGGGACTAGAGGATGACCACTGGAGACGTTCGAAATGTGCCAGACGCAGGCCACTGTGATGCACAGTGTCCAACATCTGGAGAGGAGAGTCACTAGCCGAACCATAGACCATGCACGCATAATCAAGTTTGCTGCGGACAAGGGCTCGGTAGAGGCACAACATAGCAGTGCAATCGGCAGCCCGTGAAGTGCCCGACAGAACCCGCAGTTTGAAAGGCTCAACAATTCTTGTTTACCACTCTGCCCTCAATTCGGTCTTCAAAGCAGCTGGAAGGGAAACTTTATTAGAAGACTTTCACATTTCCTCTTTGTTTAAATCCTTCGAAATGGAAACACCAGCGACGAGACATCTTTTTCCCCAGTGGGACCTTCACCATTCTGAACTCACTCATGGACGCACCGTACGAGCCCATAACAAATTGCAAACTTCACCTTCTCACAAGGATGACTTTTTTTTTTTTGCTAACCCTCACCTCCAGTCTACCCTGCGGCGAAATTCAACCCGTGTCAATGGGCTGAGACTATATTTCATTCCCTGCCGACTACTCTTCTGTAACCTTGCTACCGAAAGCTTCGTATAGAGCCAAAACTCCTAATTAACCTTCAAAATCCATCATAACACCCGCCTTGACTCCTATAACAGGCAATGAAGTCCAACGTCTCCTTTGCCCAATAAGAACTTTACGCTTCTATACGCTGACGAAAATATCCATTACCTGGAATTCTAGCATTCTCCTTTTACAATGCTGTGGCCTGCTAGCCACACAGCCCAGTGCGCATGTGCACCCCTCCTATATTCATATAAAAGCGTTGCGAACGACCGTATGTTATCTTTTCATCTCTATGGTCCATACACATGGTCTGCTTCAGATAAAACTGTGGTCTAGGCTACTGCCGTAATATATTCGTCGTCCTACAACCAAGAAGACTGCTCCATGCCACAACCTTCGCTGGCCCTTCATCACCTCTACCTGGATTTTAGGCGCTCTCTGCAGCCTGTCATCCTTCGTCTGTCGCCATCCTTCGCCGGCTGGTTCCCGTTTTTCGTCTTTTTCCTATCCTCTTTCGTTGGCTGAAGGAGCTGCACTGACACTGCCACACTGTGTCCTGCCCCCTGCGGGCAGACTGGGGCCTTCGCTTCGGATCTGGCTTCACTCCTGTTGGGACTTGGATGGCTGGGGAAGCCTGTGCACGACTACAGCTTTTGTCATGAATGGCTGACAATAAGCAGCTGAAGGTCCGCTCTTCTGCTACATGCTGACCCTTTGCCTGACGTCTCCGTGCAGCCTTTACATCCAGCAGGTATCATTGTGTTGTCATCGGCCTGCCCTCGTTCCCGGGCGAACTGAGCTCCTCTGCTGACCTTTGTCCTTTGCCGGCCTACCAGCCTTCGTCTGCCTGCCACCTTTCGGCTCCCTGTTGGATTTCTCACCGACGTCTTCATGCCGTATCGATGGTTCACCCTCCTGTCAGCTCCTGTTAATATTTTTGGTGGCCGTGGCTTCCGCGTCTTGCCATCATTGGACACGACAACACGCTTGTCGTCATTGGAAGTACAGCCTCTGACGCCCCTTCGTCATTCAAGACTCTCCTCCAAGCGGGGCTCAAAGTACACGCTTTGGCTGTATACGAGCCTGCAGCTTGGCCTCGTACACAGAAGATCAACATGGCATCTGCTGCTCCGTCCTTCCTATCAGGTGTGACTTATGCTCCAACACATCTCTTGACATGCCCATATCCATGTCATCGTTGGATACACCTAACATCCCTTTGTCGTTGACGCCTTCGTGTTCCGGACTGTGGTGGTCAGAAACACGCTTAGGTCATGTCATGTGTTCATCGTTTTCGGAGTGATACAGGGAGAAGTGACTTGGGATCTGCCTGCTATTTATCCCTCTCCTCCTGGGGGGGGGGAGGGGGGTTTAAAAAGTTCCATGTGTATCTGTACGTGCAGCATTTTATCCTCCAATCTGAGAAAAGTACTTCTTTGGACCTTTGAGGGAAAATGCGGCATTTCACAAATGGCAGCTGCCAAGGTGCAATGCTGGGCGTTAATGCAGAATTGCTCAAGAGAAAGGTTGGATGTCAGAACCCCTCGTATTAGGTTGGCTAAAAACTGTTGGATTGGTTCGTTCCGGAGCACTTTTGCGTTCTCAAAGTATGCTTGTCTTGGATGCATTTAAAGGTTGTACTGTAGACCCTTTTTTTGGAGATCTCTGTTGGTTTACATCGTTGTGACTTCGAATAATGATTTTTTTTTAGGCTTGGGCAGGATCTCTGCAGTGTTACATTACGTTGCCGTATTCCGCTTCAATACTGTGGGAAAATGGTTAAGAGGAAGGTGAGTTTTTTTGCGGACCTTCGGCTGTGCTATTCTTCATTGTTTTTGTGGATGAGTTTGTTGAATTTGTTTTATCCCTTGCGGATTAAACATTGGGTGTGCTGGATTATTAGTATGGGGGGGGGGAGATGAGGCTTAATGGCGCGTCGACAGCTTGGTCATTAGCGCCAACCTCAGTCACAGTGCAGTGGTCCGGGTTGCCACTGCACCACACATTACAGAGATATTATTCAAACCCCTAATCTAAATCTTGTCATACATCTGTACCTCCTGCAAAAAATTGAAAAACACCGGACAGGAGGACAGACTTATCGCCCAATTGACGCACAATGTCATGCGGAAGATAGAAACGACGACGAAAACCATCAAGATGGCAACAATCAACAAAGAAGTGCCGGACCGTAGGTGGCCGCCGACACCAATAACATGCAGGAGGGTCAACCCCCCGCAAAAGGAAACAGTGAGTAAGTCGAGTGTGACCAATGCGCAAACGGGCCAACACCACCTCCTCACGGCGACTGCGGCGACACGCCGAGTGCCATTCCTCAACAGTGCCTTTAATAGCTCGTAATTTATTGCAGTCCTGTCCATCCCACGAGGCTTGCCAAAAAGCGTGTAACCTCAGACGCAGAGTTGGAAAAGCGTCCGAGGGAACAAGGCCGAGATCCCTTCCGATAGGGCCAGAATCCGCTTGCTCATTTCCACCTATCCCAACATGGCCCGGGATCCAGCAGAAAAGCACGGTTTTCCGCTGGCCAGGCAAGCGGGAAAGCAAAGCTTGGATTAGTATGGGCGGTTTGATTCGGCGGTTGGTGATGTAACACTGCGGAGCTTCATACCATTTACTTGGACTCATTAGACTTCACGTGCAGTATCCGTGGGGTCTACTGGATTCATGTGGACTAAATATATGATAGTGTGAGGGGCTGAATATGTTATTAAGCTAATGATGAGCTTTACCGTATACTATCGAATAACTGATGGGTCCGGCATTAATTGTGTAACTAAGCGATAATGTGCATACATTACTGATTGGCTTATGACCCCTAGTTGTGTAGTTAACACTCTGTGTTAAGAAATGTTAATGGGCTACGCATCCTCTGTGAGCAGCCTTGATCCTTGATTTATTTTGGATTTGTTACGTATTGTGTGAAGAACCTGGGGATCTATTGTAATACGGGCAGTTAGGAGTGTCTTGTATGGTAATCGTAGAACATGAATAAAAACGACAGGTTTTTAGGTGTTTGTTTCGCTGTCACCGGGAAACTAGGCTAAGCATAGTGGGACTGACAGGTAAGACGCTAGTTGAGAGCCGTGCATGCTGGGATTCTTACGAGTATGATTTATTGGATAAAATAGTTTACAAGTTAATTAAGGTGTTGCCTTTGAAGTTGTGTGTGTTTTAATTTTTTAATTCGTGGCTCGTTGCCCATGGTTAATTTTGAGGTAGCCTATTTCCGTCAATTGAGCGTGAAATGTGCATATCTTATTTTTCGACGGTAATTTTTTTTGTTATGGGTATTCCTTAGTATTTTTCTCGCGTGGGTGGGGCTGGTTATTGCAGTTTCTGGATTAATTTAACTTTTCATTTTTTTTCAAATTACTTAAAATTAAAGTTGAGTTGGACTTTAATTTTGGATGGGGGTGATGTAGCAGTAGGCTACATAGTGCTGTATTTAGCCCTAAAACCATTATTAGGCTAACCAAATATAGGCTATGTAAGCTAATGGCTGCATTACCTTACATCCATTATTATAGGTACCCGCCCCCACCATCTTAATTGTATTATATTAATGTGGGATTCCAAACACTTTATTTATAATTACTTTACTTCAATATTTGGCTTGGCAATAATCAGTAGTCTAACTTGGCCTTACATCTTTCTTGATGCAATTGTATTGGTATTTTTTGAATGTAACTTTAATATTAGAAAACATACTGAGAATGGGTTGCAATAGCTTGGTTCTAGGACACCCAGGACCAGTTGGGATGGGTTTGATATAGCACATTTTAGGTGAAATTGGGGGAAAATTCGGGTCCTTGCGTGTCAGCTATAAAAATCTGAGACGCAACGACTCGGGATGGACTATACGTTCGACATTCTTATACAAGTTCAAGCTCAGAGTTGCGTTGTATGAAAAGGAACTGAAAGTGAATCAGCATGTTTAATGGCAAATATTGGTTGCCTACTGTACCTACTGTTGCCTACTGTGCCCATTAATTGCCTATTGTGCGTTGTTCGTTAGCCTACATCATTGGCTACAGTGAATTGAAGGAACTTTTATAATTATTATTTATATCTGCCTCTGGGAAATCACTAAGCAATGTTACATGCTCATCTGGAGGTCCGAGATGTTCTTCAGCGGCACATGCCGTGCCGGGCACAAAGGTAGTAGACAGTGTTTAGTTTAACTTTAGAAATTTAATTCTTTAGTCCACCATTCTAAATTAAAGTTAAAATTGGTTTTGTTGTTACTATTATGGGGACATAGAATTTTGGCTCTTTGGTTTCTAGTTTCCCCCTAACTTCAGGGTTCAGGGTTCTAACGGTCCCTTACTAATGAAACCTTGTGGTAATTTTAATCTAAATATCACTTGGGTTACTTGCGTACAATTATTTTGAAGCAATCGGTTTTCATTTTAACAAGCTTAGGCATCAGCACTTTGAGACTACGTATGCATAATATAGTGAAAGTCTGTTATTATCATGCAAACTAACGAAGTTTGGTATTATCATATAAACGATCGTACGATTGTTGGTTAATTTGTTTTCAAGCAACTTTTCCGTTCTAGTCAAAACTTTAATGCTGATTTATAAATGTGAACAGGAGAAATTTTTATATTTTGTTAAACACTTCAAGGCAAAAACAAACCAGGCAACTTACTGAACGAATTCATGTATATAACAAGTGTTAACTTTGTGAGTTAAATAAAACTGTCTTTTTGTTGTACGAAAACAGTTGAATCTTAATTCAATCTTACTTGTTCTAACCATCGTTCAATAGTGGATGCTCTGCAGCTAGTTTTCGTCATAAAAAAATACATGTAAAGTACTTTGGCTAAATCGACGTGTTTAACCCTTTTATTCAAGACTTGGTTTCGTTGAATGTGATTGGCATCAGTGACTCTACCGGACATATAGTAAAAGCTAATGTGTTCTGTATTTTAGGAGATAATTTAGGACACCATTTCATTGGAAGTTTCGTAGAAAACTTTAAGGTTTCTAATCACCATTGTTGTTTCCGTTGTATAAGTAAGTCCAACCTCCAAGAAGGTAATATAGGATGGCGACGTTTCTTACTTGAAATGTATAAATATTGTTGAGAACGATGCCTACATTTCAAACTGCATGCATGGGTATTAAGTTTAAATACACTCTTAAATATTATGTGTGTGATCTTGGTCGGGGTCACGATTTGTTTGAAGGAATTGTGCAATACGATTTATTTTTGATTCTTGAAATGCTTGTGAAGGATGGTCTATTCACATTTAGATTTCTTAACAGTGTAATTCACACATTTCCCTTTGATGGTGCTAATAAATCAGAAGTACCATGTCCCATTAATGCAATAACAAAGAAATTAAGTGGTCATGCATGTGAAAATTTGACGTTTCTCGGTGTTACTCCATCTCTGAGAAGTGGTGAACCTTATTTATGCTCCTGCTATTTCCACATTACAAATTGCTCAGATGAAAGGCATCATTCGGTTATACATCTACGATTGAATGGAACTATTTCCACTTTCTCCATTAAGGCCAAAGCACCATGACATCACTCATTACTCATACCTAACATTAATGTGCGGACCGCCGATTACGTAGTGGACTTTGCGATTTGAAAGCATTCTTTTGTTCAAAAGAAATGTGACAAGTTCTCACAACGCAAAAAATTTAACCTTACAGTATCCGTGAAACATCAGTATTTTACAAGCTTTTTTTAATGTCAGGGTGACTTTTTCCCACTGACGAACTGTTAACAGGTGAATGCAAAGAACATCCACTTAAAAGTTGCACATCTTGATGAAAATGAGAGTTGTTGTGGCTGACACAGTGTTTGGTCTGACAGAGATCTCGCATTACTTCTCGCAGTGTGAACTATCATTCGAACATGTGTATTGTATTAAAACGTGACTTCAATGGTTCTTTACACTTCGGGCAGATTAGTCGTGTATTGCACGTATTGCAGAAATATATATTATTGGTAAAACTTTTGTCCACAAAACATGACACAGATTTAGGTTGTTACGAATAGTAAGTTGTATTTCTACGGAATACGAATGCGTAATGACCGATAAACTTGTGGATTACCATCTTTTACCTGTGTACAGCAGATTTCACACTCTATATATTGTTTTACATCATGCATTGTTGGATCCTCCTAACGTTACGTTGTAATTAGGGATGAAACCTGTTTGTGTATTGTTTCGGAATAACTCCATGTTATGAGAAAACAAAAAGGATTAACCCCAAAACAACTACAGTGTGGAAAAATGGTTAGTAGGTCCCAGGACTCAATACTGAGACTTAACTACAATGTTTGAGAGATCTCTACTGAAATGGATGCGAGAACAGAAACAGACTAATAGAACACAATAATTGCAACAGCCAAGCAGACGAATGAATGTTAATAAAAAAAAAAAACAACCAAAACCAAGGTTCTGCGAAAATTTATCCCCAAATATTTCGTTCCCATCCAATCGTTCATATCCGAATTTCTTTTCTTTTATAAGGGAAACGGATAATGTGACCACAACATGCTGCATGACATTCTGAACTTAACTAACTTGACCTTAAACAGTAAATTCTTTTTGTGGCAGCTGTAATTCCTAATTAGCATCATTGTTGGATTAAAATAAGAATAACCACCGGGCGGCCAATAAAAAACATTTCAAACCTGAAAGTCTTCCTGAATTCGTCAAAAAAAAAGTTTAAAAACGGACCAGTTTACTTGATCAAAAATTCATATTTTCTTCGATGCAGTTATGATATTACACTAACTTCTAGTGTTACTTGGGACATAGTAACCTTAGTTTTCACAAACTTTCACTAATAAAGAATATTTGCGGGCTCATAATTTGGACTTCAGATTGAGAAAACTGGTCCATATAATTTTTTTGGAGCAAGGGTAAGAAAAAGGTTTATACTTGGAAAAATTTCAAGTCTAATGCTTTTATGGACTGGAGTTGGGGTTTGGTTTTTGACGTGAAATTCCAGTTTTTAGCGTAATATTTCAAAACCCGTGCGAAAACCGTCAAAAAGTGTCGAGATCCAAAGATCAAAGTGAGTTGCTTTTCGGATATTTTATATTTATCAAAATTGATAGGAGACATATATGATGTCTGTTTCAAGGCATCACACGTAGCGGGGAAGGAGATGGCTTCTAAGTAAAAATTCTTAAAACTGTGAAACAAGGACACCCAGATTGCATGATTACTGCACATGTGCCAAATGTGGTAATAAGGCCAAACAAAAAAAATTGTTTGGTTTGCATTACGCAATTAAAAAAAAAATAGGGTCGGTCGATCAGAAAATTTTTTGTTTGTTTGTTACTAAATCAGAAAGTCTTTACTTCAAAAATTGTAATTTAATATTTTTTATGCAATAAAGATACATTCATGTTCATGGCGCAATATTTTTCCTTTTTCCAGGAAGCATTTGAACCATTTTTGTATCGTGGGATGGAGTGTCAAAATAGGAAGGGGGATATTTTTCTCCTTGGACGGAAAAGAAGTTTAGGGTCGGGGGGGGGGGGGGGGGGCAGATAGGCTTAATGGCGCGTCGACAACTTGGTTATTAGCGCCAACCTCATTCACAGTGCAGTGGTCCGGGTTGCCACTGCACCACACATTACAGAGATATTATTCAAACCCCTAATCTAAATCTTGTCATACATCTGTACCTCCTGCAAAAATTGAAAAACACCGGACAGGAGGACAGACTTATCGCCCAATTGATGCACAATGTCATGCGGAAGATGGAAACGACGACAAAAACCATCAAGATGGCAACAATCAACAAGGAAGTGCCGGACCGTAAGTGGCCGCCGACACCACAAACGGTCAAGGAAACAGTAAGTCGAGTGTGACCAATGCGCAAACGGGCCAACACCACCTCCTCACGGCGACTGCGGCGACACGCCGAGTGCCATTCCTCAACAGTGCCTTTAATAGCTCGTAATTTATTGCAGTCCTGTCCATCCCACGAGGCTTGCCAAAAAGCGTGTAACCTCAGACGCAGAGTTGGAAAGGCGTCCGAGGGAACAAGGCTGAGATCCCTTCTGAGAGGGCCAGAAAGGGCCCATTTTGCTGCAAAATCCGCTTGCTCATTTCCACCTATCCCAACATGGCCCGGGATCCAGCAGAAAAGCACGATTTTCCGCTGGCCAGGCAAGCGGGAATGCAAAGCTTGGACACGTTGTGTCAAGGGGTTCCGAGGATTGTAATTCGCCAAGGATTCCAGGGCACTCATGGAATCGCTAAAGATAATGAAATGCGTGCCCTGAAGGCCAAGGATCCATTCCACCGCCAAACCGAGAGCCAAAAGCTCTGCAGAAAACAGAATAGCCTGATGGAAGGCGATGGGCAACCGTTACTCCCTTACAAACACAAGCACAAGCCACGCCAGCGTCTGACTTCGACCCATCAGTAAACAGCCGCTGATAACCGGCGTACTGAGAACACAGCCGCCGGAACTCCTGTAAGTACCTTGCTGGTAGAGTGGAACTCTTCGGGAGGGACGCCAGAGCGAAAATGAAAATGCCACTTGGGACAAGCCAAGGGGCCACTGGCATCCCCCCAAGCCTCAAGACGCTGGGCATTTCAAAGGCTATCTCCTGACAGGACTGGTGGAGCCTATCGCGGAAATCACCCTTACCCACCCTGCGTCTACCGACTCGCAAGTCTGGCCCAAAAACCATGGACCAAGCAGGACTGGATTCCACAGCACGTAAACGCACAGCATACTGAATGGCCAGCTTCCGCCGACGAATGGCCAAAGGTGGCTCCGAGGCCTCAGCATAGAGGCTGACCACTGGAGAAGTTCTTTAGGATCGGCTTGTAAAAATAGGGTCGGTCGGGTAATGCAAACCAAACCATTTTTTTTTTGTTTGGCCTAACACAAATTAAAAGCGACGTGTTGTCCCCGATTTTTGGCTCTGGCGTAGCTTTCACTGTGCAGCTTCTGCAGCACAATTTGTTGGAATAAAAAATAATCTATACCAGGAGTTGTATAAAGTTGTCGTGAACTGACAAAGTGTGGATGCAAGTTTGAATGCCGCGGATGCTTAAAATGCAAGCTTTGGGCATGGCACAGCACTGTTAACACGATAACTTTCAAACAATAATGCTGTTCATTTTGCAGAAGTGGAAAAAAAAAAACTAGCCTAGGCCTAGCCTAAATGTAATTTTAGCTATGTAACTGCATAACATAGAATGATGGCCTCGAGTACTGATCTTTTTGGCTTGGCTAATCGAAATTAAATTACCTGGCTCTGATTGGTTGCTGGCACCCCAAGAGGGTGGAGCTTTTTTAGCCTAGGCCTAGAATTACCATCTGCAATAACAAAAAATTAATCCAAACTACTTATTACACGTTTTTTGTTTTTAAAAAAAAAGGCTACATTTGCCTCGAGGGGGGGATTGAGGCTTAATGGCGCGTCGACAACTTGGTCATTAGCGCCAACCTCAGTCACAGTGCAGTGGTCCGGGTTGCCACTGCACCACACATTACAGAGATGTTACAGAGATGTACATTTGCCTCGAGTTGAGCTGTTTGAAAAAAAGATGAGGATAGGGGGCCCCGACAAACCGAACATGCAAAATTTACTGTATCCTGGTATCTAGGAGGGGGGAGTGCTACACTAATCCCCATTTTTCCAATTGTTCACATGTTTAAGGTAACCAAAACTTGATCATTTTTATTTTAACATGTTGAAACTGCCGAAAACAAAACAATTAGGCTATTGCAGCATGCATCCTTTTCAAGCTAAGCCTAACGATTTACATCAGTTCATAACAAGATGAAAATCTTTAGTTTAGGTTCCATGAACAGACTTGACTAGGCTACTGTGTAAGTAATTTTGTCTGAATGAAGTACTGCATAAATCCTGATTTCATTGTGCCACTGACAATCTTTCAATGACAATTTGTGGAATAAACTGCCTTACAGGTCTGATGCAGCCTACTAATTTTGTTTTGTTTCCAGGACATAGTCAAGACCCACATCTTGAGTGCAAAAACACAGTTCGTGCAGTTCGGAACTTTTGGAAAAAACAAGATACATGAAGAAGCAACCAGAAGTGGTAAAATTATCAAAGCTGGCCGTACAGTGTATTCACTATACCAGAGTTAACTCACTTATGTGCAAGGGTATCTTCATGGTTCAAGTATTACGGGTAACTTTAATGCATTTTTTTTTCATCTGTCCAACCAAAACTTTGTTCAGAATAGCTACTGGCACGGTATTTAGCCTATTTATCTACCCAAAACCAAACATAAGAATCCCTGCCAAGCCTTGTGGCCGTTTGAAGTCTCTATATCAATTACCAAGTTCTTTTGCCAAGTTAGTCCCACCGAGTAATAGTTGAAGGTAAAAGTAAAAATTATAAAACTTGCTTACTGTGCAATTTCAAGTATTTCATATTACCATTAAAAGTCTTAGTTGGTGAGATTAACTCCGCGAAGGAGCTTGGCCATTGATATCACGACTTCAAGATTTAGTAGACATTTCTGTGAACACTGGAATTATAATGCTCTTGGCTACCTTCCATTGGTAGGCAGTAAAGTGTGTTACTGGCTACATTTCAGAGAATATCATGAAAAAGCTTAGGCCTACAGCATGTTTTTGTATCGTGGCTTAATGTATACCAGTAACCTACTACTTCCATGTATTTCAACTGCAAAAACCTTTAACACTGTAAAGATTTTTTTTTAAAACCTAGTTTGTGTACCAGTAAAATTTGACGAAATATCTCTGCATACTAAATGCTTCAGTTGATTCACATTTTCAGTGCCTACTAAAGAATAAGTATTTCTGCTTTTCTTTGGACTGGAAGTAAGTAACGCTCTTGGCTACCTTCCATTGGTTGGCAGTAAAGTACGTTACTGTCTACGTTTCAGAGAATAAGTTTATCCTACGATATGTTTTTTGGATCGGGGCTTAATGTACATCAGTAACCAACTACTTATGTGTATTTCAACTGCAAAAACCTTTTTCAGTGTGAAGATTTTTTTTAACCTGGTTCGTGTACCAGCAAAATGGTTTTGACGATTCTCGAAGTATCACTGCGTATTAAATGCTTCAAATGATTTACATTTTCAGTGCCTACTAAAGAATACGATTCTTTTTAAGATAGGGACAAACATTCCACTAAACGCAAAATAGGCACTGCACTGCGAGCCAGGAGCCAGGGAAAAAGCTCTACATTGTTTAATAGTAACTACAGGCCACGTGCTAAAGCGCCCTGTATTATTAAAAGCTGTGACAATGCATTTAAACTCTTCTACATACGTGACATGCAGTATCCATATGAATCAAAATGTACCTGGCAAGCATTGCAATCCATTGTGTACAATATGATGCAAGCCAGTGTCTAATTTGAGAACTGCTCTAAGGAAACCAGAGTAACACTCAATTGGCTAAATACTAACAAAGCATCAATAGACTTGACTTGCTTTGGGACTGCACTGCAGAACTGTTGGATACTGTAGATTTCCTGCTTTATTCAAAACGTAAATGCTTTTAGTAATGACAGAATGGGTCAAAGGGTTTTAGTGAGCATTAACTGCACCCGTTCATCTGCCCGACGAAGCCGTAAGGCCCTATGTCTGCAGCACCCAGGATGGACAGAATGGATTGTAAGATGAACAATGTAGGATTTGTGCACGGAATTATTTTCATTGTTATATCTTAAATTTCTTTGAGTGAATTGTAGGGACACAGGATTTGAAAGAACCTAAAACTGAAAACTATGACCTCTAAGCAGCACGGGAAACTGTTAAGTTGTTACTGTGTAAAATTGATCCAGTCAGAGCGTGGTTGTCGTTTGTGCGGAGATGGTTATGACTAAACCTTTTGGATTCGCCATTAGTGGTTGTACTAATGGCTACTCAAGGAGAATTTTGTGGTTATTAGTTTGTAGCTCTAATAATAATCCAGTAGAGATTGCGTTAAATCTTATACGTGTTGTCCACTCACTGACTGTGGCAAAGAAAACGATATTTCAGCCACTAAGCAAACACTATTTTGCTATAATGCCAAAAACAATTAAATGGATACCATTCTTACAGAACGTCTAATACTGGGGTGAAATCATTTCATGATCTGTGGTTTCAGATGCCTTTGACTTTGACAATAAGAGACTAACTGAACGTCTTAAATTCAGTTTTATGGGGCCTTTTCAGCGCACACTAGATTCCGTTGTGTGCCGATGGAATTGCCATCGCTTACACTCTTCGCATTATACAATTTGTCTCGCTGGAGTTCCAGACAAACTTTCTTCCTACCAGAGCGCTTTAACACTCGAGATTTCATGCTAAATATTTTTCGTAAACATCTGCAAGAATGTGAAGGTTGGGTGCAACCAAAAAGTGTGTGGTTACCCTACATACCAAGAATATCTTCAGTACAGTACATTAAATTTGTATAATTTTACTAAACCACTCTGATGCAACGAGTTAAAATTCGTCTTTTTTTGTGTTAGTAATGGTTTACATTGTGAAGCATTTGTTTCAAAATTGATAGTCAAAAACACACTGGATTTATGATGGTTATACAATATATGGTTGTTGAAAGCGCTGAGCGGTAAAGAAGTAGACTGTTCACTACAAGTAATCGCAATGTGGAACCGTGAGTTGCCAAAGATAATTTTTTTTCAAGCGTATCATGGAAAAAAAAACATTTTTGTGTTCACAGGTATAATAGAATTATAAAAAAATTAAAATTAAAAAGACGACTCACCAGCCGACTGTGTCTTTTAGTTGTAACAAGTCTTTGGCTGATTTCAGCCGATCGGGGAAGGCAGAAATTTTTTCAAATCCTTTGAATTGGGTGCGTAGCGTCCACCTACTCGCCGCCCAAGATGTTTGAGACACATGTTCTTAAACTGGCATTTGTGCACCTACAGCTGCGTGATAAGAAAGTTAAAGTGTTTTATTTAATTTTTTTTTTGCGTTTATTACAGAGCTTTGACGTAAATGACATAAAGAGTAAAATGTTACCTTTACTGGAGAAATTTGGAACTCTGCGAGCCGAAGTAGTATTATTAACGGTACCGCCATTGGCCTGCCTGGGACCATGTCACCTGGGCAGGCTGATCCAATATAACAGATGGCTGTTGTCTTGGGATGGAGCGTATAACGGTATGTATTAATCAGTCCTTCACTTTGTTTAACGTGCATGCAACTTCTCACCCGTTTCTGGGTGAGGTCTGAACGAGGTCTGGGTTCAACGGTAGAGTGCTCGTTTTAGTGGGGCGGATAAATAATAAATAAATAAAAATAAATAAGAATTTGACCTATAATGGTCAGCAGAAAGGAAAGGCTGGGGCCACTGACACCGATCCTGCAGAAAAGGAATAGGGGGAAAAGGGGAAATGTTTAAGTGTGGTAATTTCTTTTTAAAAACTTATCAAGTGGATGTTCATCCAAGCGACGCTTAAATTAACAAACTGAGGGCGAATTGACAAAAGCTTCTGGAAGAGAATTCCAAGGTCCTATTACCCGAGACGCAAAGAAAAATTTTCTGCAGTCCGTTCGTGGAATGGGCATGCTCAATTAAAGGGAATGGCCACGAATTTTAATGTTACAGGCCAGGGTTAAGAACGGAACTTCGATAGAGAGCAACCCATGCAGAATTTTAAAGGTCAAAACAAGGTCAACCTTCAGTCTCCGGATCAAGGCATGCCATAGATAACCGTGTGTTGGGGGAATGATTGCGGTACCCAGTAAGACCACGAGTAAAAGAGTGTTGGATGGCTTCAAGCCGGTCAATATCCTGCAATAGGTAGGGTGACCAAACCGGATTTGCGTACTCGAGGATAGGCCGCACAAACACCTTATAGGCCCAAATATTGGTCACAATACCGGCAGATATAAAGCAACATCGGACGATTGCCAACCTACGGTAGGCTGAAATCAGGCGACAGTGGGTAGTGAAATTCAAGTCTCTGGAGAACCACACTCCCAGGTCACGTATGGAATATACTCCGTCGAGGGATGTGTCCGACAGAGTGTAAATAAGGCTGGGGTTTGTAATACCAATGTGGAACATACTGCATTATGTTGCAGATAATGGTAGCTGCCAGTCCAATGACCACTGTGACACAGTATTGATACTAGTTGAAAGCTGGTAGCCATCCAAGAAAGAAGTGATCGGGGTGCTTGCTTTCAAGTCATCTGCAAATTTAAAATGTGAAATATGACCAAACTGTGGCCCCGCAAAGAGATCATTCAGATAAAGAACAAACAGGAGCGGTCCCAGCACCGATCCCTGTGGAACGCCGCTGATAAGGTCGTATGAGGTGGAAATGGCAGTACCCACTTGCACACACTGGGATCGACCAACCAAAAAACTACCCAGCCACTGGAGGAGATTGTTTCCGATATGGAGCATCTTAAGTTTGTGTAGTAATTTGCTGTGTACAACAGACTAACGCTTTCTGGAAGTCAAAACAAGCAACATCTGTTGGTATACCGAGGTCAAGCGCATCAGTCCAGTGGTCAAGTGCCACCAGAAGTTGCACCGTCGTTGAGCGGCCAGGAAGAAAGCCAAACTGGTCTTGATTAAGAAGCCCATGATCAGTTAGATACCGAAGTAGGTCAGTCCTAATGATAGACTCCATGACTTTGCACGGCACCACTGTTAGAGCAATAGGCCGGTAGTTTTGCGGGTTGGAATTATTGCCCTTTTTAAAGATCGGTACGACTTCCATAACGTGGGTATGTTACCCGTGGAGAAAGATAATTTAAACAAAAAGAGTAGAGCATTGCATATTTCGTTGGCAATCTGTTTGAAAAAGTAGGAGGAGAAACCATCGGGACCCACAGCATGGCTAGACCTCATATTGTGAAGTGTGTCGATTACTCGTGATCTGGTAAAAGAGACATTGTTGAGTACCGTGGAATTAGGAATTTCATTGTTAAACAGGGGACGTGTGACTTGGTTATCGATAACCGAATTAGCAACAAATATATTAGTCTGAGCCCATGCCGAAATATCAACGTCATAAGGTACAGATGTTTTGACTGTTGGATTATCTGCGAAAAAGTAAGTCTTTTAAGAATACCAGGGTCTTGCGAGTCAAACTGGACGCTTTTGGGGGGTTAAAAGACCCCCAAAAATGACCGTCATTTACCTCATAAGGTACATGGATGAAATTAACGTCAAAACAATCTTTAGTATACCAGATTAAGGGCTGCACACAATAAGACACGAAAATCGGGCGCCAAAACTATTCAAGACGCCATTAAAGAGCAAGAGGAGGTCCCGCGCCAAAAGTGACCGCCATTTACCTCATAACGTACATGGTTGAAATTAACGTCAAAACAACCTTCAGTGTAGCAGATTAAGGGCTGCACACAATAAGACACGAAAATTGGGTGCCATAACCATTTAAGACGCCATTAAAGAGGAAGACCTGCACCAAAACAGACTGCTATCTACCTCACAGGGTACATGGTTGAAATTAACGTCGAAACAACCTTCAGTGTACCAGATTAAGGAGATGCTTCGAGTTAATTCCAAAACAAACTTTAGTATGCCAGAATCTTGGCTGCACATCATAAGATTTAAATTTTGGGTGCTGTAGCCGTTTAAGACGAGAGTCATTTACGTGCTGGTCCTTTTGTTACCCTTGGGGCCACTAGGAACTTCCCCCTTCACTCATTTTTTGCTGCCCCAAAAGTTGGGTTTTCCTTAAATGAATTTCGGAGATCTTAGAAGAAAAGAAAGAAACGTACGCATCTCCCCTGCTAATTTACTAGCCGACTTTCTACCCACTGGAAGAGATAGTGCAGAAAGTAAAGCAAGAATTGGATGGAATGCCCATTGGAGGAGTAGAAAAAGATCCGCCAACTTACAGAATGACACAAAAAACAATGGTAAGGATACGCCCGAGAAAAACTTTGTTTCTTTTCATGAACGTTTTTGTTGCTTTGTGGTTCAAAGTGTAAGAAATGACAAAACATACACAGTAAAATTTCTACAAGGAAAGCTTGAATGCACTTGTCCTAGCACTGGAAAATGTTCTCACATCGTAGCAGTGTAAAGGCTGTGGGCCAAAAATCCTGATTAACCAGGCACCAAACATTAAAAACTCAGGAACCACATTTTTTTTTTTAGTGCTCGGTCTAACCTCCAAAGCTTTCAACTTCAACTAGGCGTATCTCCTTGGAAAATGGACAAAAACGATCCCTGTTTTCAACCCTTAATAGCAAAGGACTCTGTCTTTAACTCCACGGAAACAGAACATTAAAATTCGATTCCAACAATTATCTACAGCAGTTAGAAAAACGCTCCAAACTGAGCGCACCGCACGTAAATCGCCGGTCGCATTTTCCGAAAAAACTTGTATATTTGTAATTAATTATTTTTTCAGGCATAAAGCCGACTAGCTTAGTGTTGTTGAAGGAGGGGCTGTCAATTGGCACTCAACCACATACATGTAACTGAGGATCCGCACTCGTATTTTGAACTTCAATACCGGTTTCAGTTTGTCGTGAAAACTTCGATTGCACTCTTGTTATTATCTGCGGCTGCAATAATACTATAACCTAGATGCGTTCGCTGGTTTATTTAATAGTTTGCTTAGTGCTTTTAAAGAAACTATTAACGCAACTTCTTCCCATGAAATCTACCTTGTCCAAAAACGGCATTTTCTACTATAAAAATTTACCGGACATTTTATTATTGTATCTTGTATTTATATCAGGGCTCCGACCATAGTAACCTCATCCGAATGTATATAAAGCCTTTTCCTACTATTAATCAAGCAATAGATCAGAATACATCCTTATATTAAACTGTGGTAATGATTTATACAACAAACTCCGTGCCCCCCCCCCTTCAATAGTTGCGCTGCATAACATCGTAGTTTAAAAAGATAGGCCTATTCAATTGTTCATGAGTTCAAAACTCAATTCGCACCTTCTTTAGCACAGGCCTCGTTCCTTCAAAGTTCTCCCATGCAGTCCCTTTGTACAACCGACTTCTCCTCCCACTTCCCATTGTTCTCCTGGCCCTCAACCAATGAGGAGGGCGTAGCTCTCCTCGGCATCCGCGCTTTGGCAGCCAGAATCCTCCCTGCCAGCATAAAAAGCCCCAGCAGCTCTCAATCCTCAGCATTGCTCACTGGTCTCAAAGGCTAGAGGTTACTACGACGGTCGGAGTGGAGATGTCCCCTTGGTCCGAATGTTGCCATGCCGGGCAAGGTAGTAGTTTCATAGGTAACAGTTTAATTTTTGAAGGTATTCTTTTGGACACTTATTTCTAAATTTATAGTTCTTAAATTTAAACTTAACTTTTAGCTTTGAGAATTGATTATGGGTAGTTAACAGCCATCGGCATTTCTGGTCTAGAACTCCCATAACTTAAGGGTTTAAGGTCCCCTTCCTGAAAACCGGCTTTTTTTCTTATTTATGTTGAACTCAGTGTTCTTCTGAATAATCCAATGATCACTTAGTATTATTAAGCTTTGAAGTCTTTTGGGTTGTGTACCAGGTTTTACTATTTGACAAAGTTTGATCCTTAGCAGTGGCTCTGGAAACAAAACTTAAGACTGTTTTACAAATGTAAGGTGCATTATGTAACTTAGTGAGTCCGGTGACTCAACAAACTTTTTCTATTCGAAAATTGTAATGTAGTGTGAACTTATAACTTGTTCAATCGCCGATTTTATTGTAAATCATCGTGTGCTTTTAATTTAAAGTGTTCAAGGTTTATTTTGTAACTTTTAGTTTGCAACTGTAAAGTGTAAAGTTAACATGTGACTTTTAGTCGATTTAATTGCACGAGTAAATAACTAAAACCCATTTTTATTCAAACTCTTAGCCAGGCAATTAAACACCCATCGTGGTGGCAGTGAAACCATTGATAGGACACGGGCACTTCCCTCCTAACCGTGCAGTAGACACTGCAGTGCTGATTTTACCGTAAAAGTCAAAACAGTCACCATGAGTACTCTCTACGAATTCGCAACTACACCAGATGTCGGTGCCTATCTGACAAGCAACTAAAAGTGACAGGTAGCACCGCTACAGCAGTAGAAATGGTGACTGATGGCGAGAAAGACGACGTGGCATCCTACAGCCTCTCTACTATGTTGAAGGCTGTATACGGAAAAGAAAAGTCGGGAGGAAAAGGCCATGGCTTAAGGACTATGAATAAAACATATATTCTGCACCTATTTCCAAGTGGAATTCCAGTCAGAATGCCAGTTCCGTAGATTTTGAGCAGTCTGTTCCTTCGTCACCTAATGACGAAGCCAATGCCGAACATTCAACTCCAGTAAAAAATCCTCAGCAATCAAACCTAGCCCATATAATATTGAAGAAGTTACAGAAATGCTCCTAAATGACACTACAAGTGAACATTTTCCAGACCTGAAAGCTTGTGAATGGCTAAGTGGAGAAACGAATGATGAGACAATCAGTCAGTACATCAAACTACTAATTGAAGATGGAATCTTAGACGTGGACAGAGTTCCAAATGTCATTCCTCACCATATTCGTAACAGTGCTGAGACGGAACTATGACAGTGTGCGGAGGATGAGGAAATATCAGGTCCTTAATTCTGATCTAATAGGCTATTCATTTCATTTTAAACGGAGGTATCAATTTCATGAGAGGGGCATCACTGGCTTTGGGGGGGGGGGGGAATTGAAGCTAAATGGCACGCCGACAGCTTGGTCATTAGCGCCAACCTCAATCACAGTGCAGTGGTTCGGGTTGCCACTGCACCACACATTACAGAGATATATTATTCAAACCCCTAATCTAAATCTTGTCATACATCTGTACCGCCTGCAAAAATTGAAAAACACCGGACAGGAGGACAGACTTATCACCCAATTGACGCGCAATGTCATGCGGAAGACGGAAACGATTTTGGCTTAATTTCGTGGTCTCTGAGAGTACCAAATGATGTAATGTAAAAAGCTGTATTTTTAAATCAATTTTGCGGAATAAGCGATTTTTACAATGGATTTATGATGTTAAACTTTAGGCCCAGGTGGGCACCAATAATCATTTTTTTAGATTTTTTTTCTTTTGGGATAGTGATTGGGAGGTCGAAGACCAACTTTTCCGCACTATTACTATTTGAAATTTTTAAAAAAAGCATTTTTTTTATCCACCGTACAAAAGTAGCAGTTGAAGCTCCAAGATAGTGCTCTCGAATTTGAACTTGAGGTATTTTACGCATTGGGCTTTGCACTAAGTTTTGTGGGAAATTGGAACACCTACATCACTTTGATCGTTGGAAACTTCCGTTCTCAATGTGTGTAATGCTGAAACCGTTTGGCCTACTTTATGTGCATGATGTGTTCATTTTGCATGCAAAGTAGTTATGAAACATTGTGCTGTTCCTATGGTTGTGATACGGCTCCACAATTACTTCAACCCAGTGATAATAATGCTAATGTACGTTTTAGTTTTTCCTAATCATGTTATTTTTTATTTCATCATGGCTGATCTTAGGACTTGATACGTGTAACATTAAATATCCTTCAGTTTTATCTGGAACTATTTTTCTACGACCTCTATTTCAGCAGTTATACAAGAGAAACCGACTTTCGATTTTGAACCAAAATGGCGGTCAACTGGGCCCTACCTCAAAAACTGATCTTTCACCCAAGTATGACTTGTATGCGAAGTTTCATACTTTTAGCCAAACGTGCACGATTCTGTGAACTATCCGCCCCACACGTTAAGCTTCATTTTTGTCAACAAGGGCTTGCTTGTCACATGGTAACTGATCAAATGTGTTTATTATTAGTTTCCACTAACCGATAAATAGAGTGCAATTGCGGAAGGCTTCAAAACATCATGGAACTTACAAAACTGCATCAAGCAATTGATGGAAAACTTGTTATTCCAGCACCAATAAATGTAGGGGGGGGGGGGGAGGGATTGAGGCTTTATGGCGCGTCGACAGCTTGGTCATTAGCGCCAACCTCAGTGTCACAGTGCAGTGGTCCGGGTTTCCACTGCACCACACATTACATGCAGGGTCAGAGTATTTCAAAGTTTAATTTTAATGACAGTGTATGATGCTATTCACATATTTACAATGGTCGACGTTGGTGCCAGTGAGCGCCAGAACGATGACGGTGTGTTCTCAGCATCGATGTTTGGAAGCAAAATTAAAAACAATACTTTAAACATTCTAGGAGCATGATTGTTACCAGGAGCTGATGTCAAGCTACCCCATGTGTTTGTAGGAGATGAGAAATTTTCATGCTACAATCTCATGAAGCCCTTTCCTGGGAAAAAATCTTCCTCTGGTGCATACTACGTTCAATTACAGAGCTCTCACATGCCAAGCACACCATACAAAATATGTTTGGAATTCTAGCTTCGAAATGGAGAATTTACAGCAGGCCTATTATTGCAAATGTTAAGAACGTTGAAGCAATTGTGTGCTTTCACAATTACCTGAAAACAAAGGCCAAATACGAAATGGACGTAAGTAGGATGTACTGTAGTCCTGGATAACGAGATCAAGAGGATGGTCGCAGAACAATAGTAACACGGACAGTGGCGGAGTATAATTATTGTTGATAATGCAATTCGTTAAATTTCTTTACACCAATACACAATGCTTTCAAAATGAGTAGGCTACGGGATTCATGTGCCACAGGGGGGTGTAAAGAATCATCATAGGATGTTTAAATGGGGTTTAATAGGGCTGTTTTAACTTATACGTTAGATTTTGTTTTGGCAGTCGGGTGGAATTTAATGCGTTGTATGGGTGGTATTACACAATTAAGTCAAACATCCAAAAGTATGGAGGAGGCATCCTGACAAAGGGGACCTGTCGGGTGCCAACGTCCCACAGGAGTTTGTTGAGCATATCCATTTACTATTGGACCTTCAGTACCCTCAAGATGCCTGCAGTACCTTGGAGTTC
>JAHWFP010090934.1:0-14555 GCA_023313725.1 Lithobius niger
TCGAAGCAGTCAGCTAACAAAGCAACATCTACTAAAACGTACAAGTCATGATAAGATCCTAACGTAGTACAATTAGTAGCATCCCAAACAGTATGAGCGTACGAATAATCCTCGTCTGTAATGTGTCTATTGGTTAAACTTGAAAAAAAAGCCTCTTTGGGCGGAAGCTGAGTTTCCTCAAACTTACTAAAATCAGTTATGTATTCATACATGTACACTCCTTTCCTTTTCAACAAATGATGTGTGGTGGGAAATACATGTTCTAAAATGGGGAATTCGGTTACAGTGTCTACCAAATTTCCCAGAGATGATGACAAAAAAAGATACGAGTCCATAAACTTAAAGGGTCCAACATTGATAGCTGTAAAACGCTCGGTGTTTTGTGGAATGACGGATATCTTTCTATCGCTGAAATACTTTAAACCCCTGACGACTATATGTGCGTCATAATTTTTTTAATTATGCAATACAATTGGAAACTCATCTTTAAACTTAAACATAAGATTACAACTGTTGTGCGCGGCTCCTCTATAACACCCAGTAATATGACAATGGTCTCGTACCTTGATGTCAAATGGATTGTTTACAAACTGCTTATCACAAATATGACAATGTGTCGCTGCAGTAAAATTAGAATAATCATCGTCACTGAGTACCATTAACGCAATTTCAGACTTGATATACTTAATGACGTCATATTCGTGTTCAATTGACTTAAAAAACTCGTCCACACAATCCTTACCCCTGTATACATGTTTCGAATGAACTTCACCACTTGGACCAATTACAATGTATGCAAATCCACAAGGGACATGCGATTGCGTGTTAAGGGTATACGAACAAGATGGGTTTGGGTGACAAGTGTTAATGGGTGCTAATATAGTTTCAAAATCTGCGTACATGACGTAAGGGTGACGTAATTGTCTGTCATAGCGTGTGAATTCCATGAACGCATCTTCTTTTTTAGGCATAACTGTGTGTTGAGCGTCATGAGATTTGCAAATAATCAAGTGTTCATTTAATGCATCAACATGACGAAAAGAAGAAAGACAATATGGGCAAACGTATTTCGTATTCTTGGAACTAGTCAGTCGATTAAAGTCCTTGATGTAGCAATAATGCTGCCCCCGTAGCAAGAGTAGCTTCACCTCAGGGCAGTTCTCCCGTTTACTGAGATGGATGGGGAAAATATTACGATCTTCATATCCATATAGGAAAATGGCCAAGTTATTCAGGGTTTCAAATTTGACCATTTCGTGTACAGGAGTGGGAAAACTAATACCAGTTAAATTGAGTGTGTTTTCGTACCGTGTATAGTGTTCGACTCTGTTTGGATGGTGAGGCGCAGGATGGAGCCCTGCCAATACGGAATATAAAAAGCATTTGTTATTAAAGCACTTGACATTAACCACTGCCTTCTTATTTGATAAATACTCATCCAATAAAACTGTTCCACACCCACCCGCTAGAGGAGTGAACTTGCCCACATGTACGTCACAACGCTCAATTTTTGACACAACCCAACCAGACCCGTATTGATAGAAAATGTCTAACTGGTGTACGATTTTAGCAATGGCAGCGTCAATTGCACGTTGTATACAATCAGGAGAAAGGATAGGTAAAGCAGCACTACACAGGTAAGTCGTCATGGTTACCATTTCACCTTCGGGGCCTAATTTTTCAAGTAGTAATGTTAAGCACAAAATAAACTTGAATTGTGTAAGCCGACCTTGCAACACTGAAAACAATTGGTCCAGGTAGAATCTGAAGGTGGTAAAATACTCCTCGATGCTGAGTGTAGAAGATGGTTCTGCATACACATAACGTTGGAAAAAATTTCTAAAAGCCGAGGCTTCGACGTGTAAAGGTCCAACGTCTATATCTGAAACGGAAGAATGATGTAGGGCATTGTGTTGCACGAACGATTCCTCCGTCTCGAAGGTGAGCCTACAGGTGGTACAGGTGATGAGATGACGTCTGCGGTGACGTCTCAAATTGATACCTGTAGTGAACGAATCACCACAGGTTGCACAAATAAAGGGTCTGTCAGTATGACACTGTCTCTGGTGAGCGTGCAGATTCCTAGCATAGGCGTACATCCTCCCACAGACTGCACAATGATGGTTCATTTTTCTAGAAAATAAAAGGCTAAAATGTAGAGCTAAGCAACTGACACGACTATTTATAGGCAAGCAGCGAACCAACTATAGGCCTACATTCCACGAGTTAAATAGTAATAAAAATAAATAAAAAAAAAAACACAAACAAAAACTGACATTTTCACAACTAATTTTATTGGCCTAGAGCCTTTACAAATTTATACACAAACTGATCGGGGTTTGTCTGAGCTTTAAGAGTGGTTACAATGGATTTGGCAGAGTGCCCCAAACACCTCATTAATATATAATAAATACAATAATGTCCGCACACTCGAGTATTGAAGGCTTGAAATTGAACGTCGTTACTCCACCACTTTTTAGAGCAATGTTTATTCAAGTAGTTAACGGTTGAATTTGACAAGGGCGGCAGGCCGTAGGGGTCAAAATATTCGCAGGTGCCTAAAACTACCCAGTGACTACCCGGCTGGTCGCAAGTGTCCAAATTTATGATTGACCAGCCGGGAAGGTTCGGCACGTGATTTAAAGGAAACGTTCCCAAAAACGTAGCGCACCTAGGTCTCAAAATGGCGTTGATTTCGGAGGTGATCATTCCGTAGATAAAACGTTTCTTCTTTCGTCAATTTCTAATATGGCTTCGTGTTCACCCAGAGTCAAAACGGTAACGGTTTGAGGTAATGCTGCAGAAAATGTAAGTTCAATTCTCACTACGCCGTTTTTCACTAATGATACGTGAGAAGAGTCGTTCGCGTGGTGATCGTCTGTAAGGTCATAACAGAATAAACAGTGTCCATCAGCGTAGCTCGTGTACGTGATACCGTTCCCAATATTGTGAAAAGACATGCCCAAACCACTATACATCGACATGTAAGCGTTTACGTAATTGTTGTTATCAAAGTCAAAAGTGAGCGGTTTTCCATTAAATATTTCACCATCCACGGAAAGAGTAATGGAATTGAGTCCAAAGTTTTCAAAAAAGAAGGGATCGTTCGCGTACGTGCCATTATAAGCTACGTGTCTCGTCATGCCAATGATTACTCGACTGGGAACGTTCCCATTAAAAGGGTTGTCCACCTGTCCGCTTCTCACTCCCTGTACCAAGGTATGGGTCCTTAGCTCAGTCTTCCTATAGGGATATTTTGCTGACGAAGAATCGGCTAGCACGCGAGCATGCGCTAATAAAATATTTGGTGAAGGCGTTACCTTACGTACGTGTAAGGAAGCATCTAAAAATTCAACAATAGGATTGACGTTGGCGGCTATACCTGCAGCGTTCAGATACAAATGAAACGGGGCTCTGTGGGGGACGAAACGAAACTTTATTTCTGTATTGTTTAAAATCAGTCTCGGTTGCATGGCTAGATCGTGATGTACTCGCCCCATTAATTCTACCTGCGCACTTTCGGCGATACGTCCTTGTCTTTCAGCGGGGGTGCCCCACCCCGCCGCATACAGCTGAGTGTTTTTAGCTTCGGAAGAATAACTCAGTAACGTTTGCAGGAAAGCTTTAAATCCGTAATTATCGTTGGTGCTACCTGCTAACTTTCCATTTAAAAAAATATCAACTTGAGAAAACATGGATTGTAGCCATAAATTAGACACGTTGACTTGTTGACTTTGGGCAGCCGTCAAATCAGTTCCGTCACCGGCGAGCACACGTACCTTGAGATACAATAAAGTTTGTGACAGGTCCACGTAACTTTCGCTTCCTGGAACGGTGAAATCCATAACTTGTCCAGCCGCAACTGGCGCCACTGGTCTGAACTCTTCATACTTGGTTTTTTGGATAGACAATTGCGTAGGTTGCACAGAAAACAAGTCTAGGGGGCTCAGTAAACACTCGCAAGAAAAGGGGCTTAGAATACTCATGATGGCGGTTGGTCAAATGACTGGCTGACTGGCGAGAGCTCAGGTTTATATAGTCACCTCCCCCTCCCCACCCCCTTAATCTAAAACGGTTTTAATAGTAACCTTCCTTTTTTTTTTCTTGGTCGTCTTACCTTCGCCAAGGCGTTTACGTTTTATTCCCATGCAGGGAGCCCTCAACCCCGCCCCCCCTTGGAGTTTTTTTCCTATATCACTCATTACGTCACTAGCAGTTTCGTTTAATCGATCTCTAGCAGCATCTTTAAAGCGTTTTCCAGCCAAATAATCCGCTCCTATGCCAACGCCGGTGCTCAAAGCTTTTCTGCCAAAATAGCTACCTATGCTTCTTAAAAAGGGCATGGCCATTCGTCTTAAAGAGCTGAATAAACTGCCGATTCCGTGCCCGGCTTGTGAATGTCTGCCAGCGAAGACGGGGATCTCGCCTCCCGCCTGGCTGGCGTAATAATTAGTATACGGACACGAATACCTCATGGTGACTGACGAGACGACAAGCCTACCTACGCTTTTATAGGTCTAAGGTGTAAGCTAACGACGACACGACCAGAGGGACCGAAAGGTATGGGAGCCCCAGTATCAGTTCTAATATCTATATTTATATTATGTATTGAGTCAGTTAATAAAGGATAATAATGCAGCCTGTAAAACGCCGCGTTAGTGTCTTCCTCTTTGTCACCCTCGACGTTAACGATTCGCAACAAAGGTGCTTTAACGTCGCCTACAAATTGAGGCGTAATAATATCGGTGTATACCCATAAAGATTTAATGGCGCTATCGTAATAATCTTGAACCGATCCCCAAACCTGTAAAGCGTGTGGAATCCAGATAAAATCCGAACTCTTAAATCCAAATTTTTCAACTAAACTACCCGATAAAATCAGGTAAGTATTTCCTTTGTCGGTTTGCCACTGTCTAATTTGAAACTTTCTGTATCTTTTGTTATAGGCTAGCCTAGGAAGGGGAAGCTCCCCGACCGATAGCTTGGCAGTACCTTTATTTCTAAAAACTTTAATTTCGTCGTTAATATCCGAGGCTAAATCGTTCAAAGTTCCGTAATAAGGCCCCGCCCTAATGCTCTTTAATCTATAAATGGGTACGTTAGAGTCTTGATTCACTAAGTTAGCCCCGTCCTCGTCAGTCAATTCTATCGTGTTTCGATTATTATTAAAATTGTTGGGAAAGGACATTTGACACAAGGCTACTTCGTACTGTTTCCCCAAATGGATAGGTTCTGCTAATTGCACCGTGTACTTTTGCAAGGTGTTTTTTGGATACAAATCCGTAGACGCATTACTAGGAAGACACAAATAAAATCCGTCATTCATATTTAAATAGTTTCGATATCCGTAACCCAAGAATTAAAAGAATCTGGATAACCTAACCACTTGACAAAGTATTCGGTGCGCCCCCGACGTTTCCTGGTACGGAGCACACGCTCGACTTTATATAGCTCTGGCGGCGTTACCGATTGTAATTCTTGTTCGTACCAGGTACCCAAAATATCTTGGTTATCGTAATCCCTTACCGTATAGGTACGAATGGGATGTTTACGATTTTTACTTTTGATATAAACAATCTCTTCCGACCAATTTGGAGTGTATCCTTTGTCAAACACCCTAGTTCTCAACCCCATTCTAACTGGGTCCCCTATATTAAACCTCCCACCCCCGTACAAATTTGAAAAAGCCTCTCCCTTGTTACCCTCGTTTACTTGTACAGGTTTCATTTTAATGGATCTATGATACGAATTATTATATGCGTGCATTATATCTTGTAAAACGTCTAAATACCTATTGGTGTTATTTGCGTGTAAATAACGACTTATTCTCGCGCGCAGTGTTCGGATTACTCGTTCGGCTGGGCTACATTTTACAGTTTCGTTTTGCGTGACGTAATGATGAACGTTAAATCTCTTAAATACTTTATTTACTAGGGCATTGGAAAATTCTAAACCATGATCCGACCACGCCGAAACTGGCACACGCCCCCTGCTAAATAATTCGGTTAAGGCCCTACTCACGGAAGGCCCGTCTTTACGTTTTAAAGGTAAGGCAAATGCTTCTTTAGTAAACACGTCAATCACAATTAATAAGAAAGTGATGTCATCGTTCCACGAAGCCAAGTTACTCACGTCAGCTAAGTCCAGCCCCCAAATTTGATCAATCCCACCTACCCTAACTCTATTGCGTTCGAATTTACGTGTAATAGGCCTAAATAGAGTATAATTGGGCTCGGCCGCCAGCCAACTCTTAATTGCCTTAAGTGAAATTTTATAGCCCTTGTCCTTGACCGATCTGTACAATCTAGCAATCCCACCCAGACTTCCCGCATCTCTAGGATTAAAATAAACAGATTTTAAAACTTCATTAATGGAAGTCATTGTCCCATTTTGGCTCATCTTCAAAATCTATTAACGGACGTGAGCTAGGTGGTGTGGTACCACTTGCTTGGTCAGGGTCCCAAATACCTGAGGGGTGGGGGACCTCGTCTATATACCGTCTACGAGGTACAGTAACTGCTGTAGAACGTCTCAAAGCCGTCTTTCGAGGAATGTAGTTTCGAATAAATTGCCAGCCGGGCATTTTTTTCACTTTTTTTTTAAACGACTTATTATCGGTTATTGAGCCGTGAATTAAATCTACGACGTTGGAACCTTCGATCGCCTTACCGTCGTGTATCAGCTGACCCTTAGCGTCGTACTCCACGTCACCGCTGTCTAAAAAACGCTTGATTCGACCTCTGTACTTTTGAGGTAAAACGGACATGTTCGGCCTAAATTCGGTATCTGGTTTAAATTCTTCTCCTAACGTACTAGACGTAGAGGGAACGTTACTGCCGCTGCTACTTCGCCCAGCTACGCTGGGCGCACTGGTGGAGCCAGCGCTGGAGACCTGCCCGGCCGCGGTAGCGGCCGCCTGGGGCGCCGGTTGTGTGGGGGTACTTGACATCATCACTTTTAACGCATCGGCTTCGTACTTTTTGTCAACGTCTAAATAACGTTGCAGCATCTGAGTGTACAGCTTGGATTTGTCGTATTCGGTAAGGGTTTGATTGGTCAACACCTCTCGCATGGAATCGTCCAAGTTATTGAGCGGTTGGGTAAATTGCGACCTGGGGTGTGGGATGGTCCTTTCGTCTCTGACGGAGGCACCCATAGGGACCAACTGCATGCGTTTATACATTTTTTAGCCTGATAATAAACCACCTAGGAGACTGAGCACTGGCGTTAGGAGAGCCCCTAAAAATCCACCTTTTTGATTTTTCACTAAATGTTTGTGTTTTTCTTTTTCACCACAACTTCTAGAAGACAGTTTTAAGAGTACTTTCTTGTATTTCTTGAGAGTCTTCCTTTGTATAGGCGATAAAGGTACTCTGCCCTTCAATAAATTTAAGGAAGCTAAACACAGCACCTGTCGCACTTCTGGGCAACTGAGTAGAATGCGTTTCACACGTTGAGAGGTGTCTTTTGAGCGCAGTAATTCTAGTAACGGAATGAAATCTAGTATTCGCTCAGCCATACTACGTGGGCAGATAAACGGTAATTGGTATTTTAAAAATGTTTGAACGGAATTTTAACGCTTCGGGAGTGGAAGGATGTAAATCAATGAATAGAAAATTAAAGGGTTCTTTGGTGGAATCCTTGTAAATGGAAGTTATAAAGTCTTTGTTTACTCCAATTTGTCGGGCTAGTACTTGTAATTGGTCCAGGCTTCGATTGGATTTGAATAGCAGAAAATATTGTGTATTTAGGGAAATAGTTCTTAACGTTTTGAGAAACAGGTTGTGCACTACGTTAATTACAGAAATGCCTCTGTGATGGGTACCCCTTAGAATTACGTTATTAATTAGGCTGGCTGGTAAATCGTGTAAAATATCGTCAAGAACTAGGATAGAGTCACGTGGCAGACTGTCGTAAATATCTTGACTAAATTTAGAGTGAAATTGAATTGGAATTGGGCTGGTTTTTCTCAAAGCGTCAAAAAGAGGCTGCTCTTCCCCGTAGCAGTAAGTAACGCTGGTCGGAGGTGGGTCTATGAGGTCTTGCGAGTTTAAAATCAATTTTGCGATAGCTGTACTCTTGCCAGAAAACGTAGGTCCCACAAAAAAGTAGTTGGCAGGATGCTTCAACCTCGCATCCATGAGTGATGCCACTCCCGTCTCCCACCCGCCTTTATACCGCTCCTGGGAACGGATTTTTTTTTCATTTTAAATTTAGTTTTAATTTTAGTTTAAACTAATTTATTTACATTTAAACCAGAAGCGGTAGGTTAGAAATTTTCAGGATATTATTTAAATAAAAAAAATTCTTAGCCCACAAACCTTTAACTTCATAAGCTGTTTATTACAGGCTACGATATACATAGGTACATTAATCGTTATGATTGTTGTAATACGGTGTGTTTATCACACGGGCAGCCAGGTAAGAGTAATATTGCGCAAATCTGAGTATGAATGGGTCGCTGAGGTCGTAAACACGTTCCGAGTGTTTGGCTAACCAGCCTGGCAGAAGCTGTTCAAACGATAGAAGCAACTTATCATCATCGGTGAGATTTTCATGCGGGATCTGGTCACTTTTGTAAAGTTCGGTCAAACAGTTCTTTCGCACAGTTTTTGTCTTGAGAGGTGTCACGCCGAACAGCGAACTTGTAGACACAGTCTTTAAAATGCCAATAACTGCGTCTTCGTTCACTGGTTTCTGAAAACGCAGGTAAAAACTCAGTCCTTGGGGACAGCTTCCGATACAATAGGATTTTAGTTGAAACTCTGCAGCTAGCGAGTCTAGAATGGTAGCGCCCAGATTCTTGTCAGACGGCGAGTACAGCAAGGAGGCTCCGTAGACGAGACACGTGTCGGTCGGAGCCTGGCTACGGCGCTGCCGTCTTTTCGCCACTTTAACGGGTCGTGGGGCACGAGAAGAAGACGATGCGTCCGTCATGGTGACTGGTGGCTGAATGACGTTTTTGACAGCCGATTTAGGTATTAATCCTATATTATTATTTTAATTATTGATATTTTAGTATGGCAGTACAAACGCTACGAAATGCATTCTGGCGTGGGATATATGAAAATAACGCAATTACGCATTTTGCATCAGAACGTGTATCCATTCGGAGATTTTATCGACAGATGCTTTGATCAGGTTGAATTGTTTGACAGAGAGTTCGATAGTGCCTCGGTTCCGCATGACGAAACTAATCACCTTTTGTCCTTCTAACGTAACGACAGTAACGCCGAATTTGGACGTTGTGTAGAGCACCTTCTGCGGGTCTATAGGCCCAACGAGGGACAGCGACCATCTATCGAAATGAGGGACCATTTCATTCCATTCCGATACACTGAAACAAATGCCGTGTTTCGTCGGAATATAGGTGATTGGGCTTCGATTGTATTTCCGTAAATGCACCTTTGGTTCACGTTCGAACATCGAACAAATAAGAAACAGCTCATTCTCGAGATAAACTGTCATTTCAGGTTTCAAAGGTAAAGTTACTTGTTCAGTTATATTAAAACTAGAATATCAATGATATTGTTAATAATATATTGGTTCAGACGAATACGTATTAGTAGAAATCCCATGCAATAAAGTATTACAACACTCATTGATTAAAATGCACACGTTATTCAGTAGCCTTAAATGGTTAAAACTATGGTGGTATCTGATCGCCGTCGAACCTGTTTTTCTTAATTAATGAAAATATTTTTGGTAAATGAAATGCTTTCGACAGAATAAAATACGCGAAATTAAATAATTAGGCCTATAGTTTGGTTCGTGCTAATACAATATGATAATGAAAAAAAAACTTACCAATTGTGTCTATCTTTACCGAGTGGATGCAAACCGTGGAGTGACTGCATGTCCGACTTTAATTGGGTTTATATACGAGGCTTTTTGGCACAAGTTCAGGAGCATTTTGGCAATAACAATATTTATTTTCATGTGTCAGCTTTTACTAATTATTATGTTGTCGTGTTTGAGTTTACTTACGACTGCTAATTGTACGTCTTTAAATTTCGCCACTGTTTGTTATTTCAAGTTTCTCACAGTAGGCGTGTAATTTACTGTAATTAATTTCGCTTATTGTTTGCCAACATTCCACATTCACGCCATGTTTTGCGTAGGTGTTGTGAATTTATGTGTCCATAATTGATTTGTTTACAACGGTGGCAATATGATACAGACAACGCAATATTTACAGTTTTTTGAGAATATTCCTATTTTCTAACTGATTTCTTCGCGTCATTTCGTGTTGACACAAGATTGTTTTATTTTTGTCGAGCTAGTGAGATAGTTTTACTTCTTTGCGTTGCTTTAATGAACTGTGACAGTGATGTACGACTCCACATCCGCTCGAGCAAGCCTTACGATATGACCTTTAGTCTCTTCTCAATTCTTTAATGAGACTTTATTTTGTCCTCACTCTTCGTACCACTTATTATCCAATTGACGTAATGTTCCTTAATTGGTGTCGAGAATGTGTTTACGTTTAGCGACCGTGAGATAGCGTGGTTTGGCTGCGTTTATGCTTTGAGATGATAAAGTTGTATTTATTCAATTACACAGTGCGGTATAGGTGTAGCTGCGTACAAGCTTCCTTCTGTACTGAGGAAGAAAGGAGGAACTAGACACGTCCGAGAGCGAAATTGATATATATTTTCATGATCATTCTTTGCCATGCTGTTGGACTATTCCATTAGCTGTATGAGGGGTGGTGGAAAGGTGTCTCTGTTATGTTTTTGTCCTTTAACCTATCGTGTCAGTGCATGAACGAAACCGAAACTAACGCCATTTTGGGGCACGGCCAACCAATGGGCGCCGCCATCTTGGTCGTGACGTCACTTCCGGTTGATCACGTGATCTATGACGTCACATGTGTCAGTGCATGAACGAAACCGAAACTAACGCCATTTTGGGGCACGGCCATCCAATGGACGCCGCCATCTTGGTCGTGACGTCACTTCCGGTTGGTCACGTGACCTATGACGTCACTTCCGGCCCTGCCTGCTACATATTTACACTACTCATGTCACTTGGGTGACGTGACTTGGTTTCGCAACAGTGAACCAGTTTTTCTCCACATCACTTCCATAATACGTTACAGCCCCTCGTCTACAGCTGGAAATTAATGTCTTGATGCGATTGGGAACAGGGACAGTTGGGAACAGGGACAGTTGGGAATAGGAAGTCGGGAACAGGGACAGTCGCGAACTGGAAGTCTGGAACAGGGTCATTCGGGAACGGAAACAGGGAGTCGGGAGCAGCGGCAGTCGAGAGCAGGGGCAGTTGCGAATAGAGACAGTCGAACAGACGCAGTTGGGAACAGGGACAGTCGGGAACATGGAGTACGGAACAGGGACAGTCAGAAATAGATAGGGAACAGGGACAGTCGGAATGGTGTAAACCAGAGATTTGTTGAATTTTAGTCGAATCGCACCAACATTTCTTTTATGCCATTACACCATGCTTGTATTTAGATTTTGTACTTTGATTTATCGTCTACAGAGACGTTGGGAAATCTAAGAGTTGGAGGGGTAAACTTGTCCGATTGCCGACTTGTTTAATCGAGCGACTTATTGAATTGTCTAAACTGCCGACTCTTTCCACATGACTACTAAACGTACATATTTCACTTATTCACTTGTCGTTCTTATCATACATGGTCAAGATGGGCGCCTTAGTTGTAGAAGAGTAACAAGAAAGACATGCTTCTTCAGTGTTGCATAGAATGTAAAACCAACAGGATTCCAGTTTTGTTGACTGGCCAAACATTTGGATGGCAGCGGCACCAATCCTCCCCCCCCCCCTCCCCGTATAATCGGCCCTGATTGGGATAAAAACAAAGAGACAGAAAAGAAGGACAAGTTTCCTTTTAGTTACGTGAGGTGCGAAACTGAGTGCAGGAGCTTCTCATACACTGTCTGTTTGTCTGTCTGTTTTCGCAATGTCTTCTGAACCCACTGTCCGATTCATTCCACTTTCCGCATTCTCCTCCGCCTTATTCGTGGATTTAATCTCGTAAATCAATGAAACCGATTTATCTGATCAATAAAATCAATAAAACTGAGTCTTAAATATCAAAACTAATCAGCCATCATGAATAACAACTGAAGCCCCGCCACGACATGTTGACATACACGAGTGGAGCGTGAGATTATATCTGGAGAGGGAGGGGAAGGGCAGTTTTCTTCGAGGTGGTGGGGGGGGGGGGAGGTTGGCAGCTGCACCTACATTGTTGATCCTTCCCTACCCTCACTCCGTTGCTCCTTTTCTGTCCTCCCTAACTTATTCCACCCTCGTTTCTCCTGCCTCCCTTCCTCCTTCCCTCCTTTCCTCCTTCCTCCAGTTCACTTTTCTTTTTTTGTACTGAATCCTCCACATTCCCCCCCCCCACCCCCGATCGTTTTATTTTTAGTCTCAACCACGAAACAATTTTTGGTTGATCGATAATGCGGTTGCATGTTTCTCGCGAACCTGAATTGTTGATCTTCAAAACTATTGCATTCTTTGTTTGTTTGTGAAATGCATTATTCAATGTGAAATACAATAATCGGACTAGGTCAGCCAGATGACCGGGTGCGGTTAACGCTCGCTAAAATCCTTTGACCCTTTGACAATATTTGGTTAGGCTGATAGCTGTATTGTCAAGGTAAGCTCCCAAAATTAAACAATAACACGCACACCAAAACAGGTTTCTAACAATTGGTTTTTAACAATTGGTTTCTAACAACTTCCGATAGATTTGCTTAATGTCCGACTTAAAATAACCCGATCTTTTTATGAGAAAAAAAAAGCTCCTCTCCAAGTTGTACTTGGTCAGCATACAAAATTTCACCAAAATCGGTTCGGTAGTTTTGGCGTGATGTTATTGCAAAGAAAACCAATGAGTCAGTCACTCATGATTATTGATGAACTTTATTGATTTTTTCGAAATTAACACATAAAGCATAGACAAAGGACAACAGGTACCCTCTGACGAGGCAAAACCTCACAACGCCTGCAGGCAATACAACAACGAATTCAAATTTTCGGTGATAATATACAATTTTGCACTTGTTCACAAAACATATATTAGGCTAAAAGGCTAAAATACACACTGGGACCATCCCAACAACAGTCAGCCAGTGTCAGACATGTTGAATGACATATTGGTCCAACATGTCGCCACTGGCTGACTGTTGTTAGTCTGTCCCGGTGTGTTTTTTTAGCCTTTTAATATATGTTTTGTCAAACAAGGCGCAAAACTGTATATTAGCACTGAACATTTTAATTCGTTGTTGTGTTACCAGGCCTTGTTGAGTTTTTACCTTGTCAGAGGGTACCTGTTGTCCTTTGTCTGTGCTTTATTTGTTAATATCGAAAAATCAATAAAGTTCGGCAATAATCATGACTGTCTCATTAGTTTTCTTTGTAATAACATCACGCCAAAACTGCTGAACCGATTTTGATGAAATTTTGTATGCTGACCAAGTACAAGTTGGAGAGCAGCTTTTTTTTTCTCATAAAAAAGCGGGTTATTTTAACTCCATCCACTCACAAATTAAATTTATGTAAGCATAGACCGTTACGTGCAAAATTTCAAACGAAGCCGGCAAAACAATGTATTCAAAAAATTATTGTGCAGACAGACCGACAGACAGACATACATATATTATGACACTAACACATAGTCGTAAGGACGCCGAAGGCACATGAACAACCCAAAGGTAAATTAACAACCCAAAGGTAAATTAACAAGCTCAAAATCTACTGGACCGGGTTTTAAGCGACCAAACAGGTACCAGCTGTTGCCTAAAATTTGTGTAGGATTTTAGATGTTTTTTTTTAAATGACGTCTTAAATGCTGCTCTTTTTGCTTTAGATTTTTTAGCGTTATACTGTTGATGTAACAAGAACTCTTTTCGTGAAATTGCGACTTTCTTGCCTTTCATTTCATTCTTACAATTTCCAGCAATGCGTGGTAGCTTTTCAGTTTAAATAATTGTGTTCAACGTCACGGAATTTGTTCCCAACTTTACTTTCAAATGCATCTTTTGTTTATAGCTCTGCCTTTCCTACATTGAGGCATCACGGCCTAAGCTGGGTAAACATCACATTTTCCGGCTTACCTACAACGAAATTCCCTGGCGTCTCATCGGTTCAACCCATCTTAAAAACAACGCCTGGTTCCCGCTGTTCAGTTCAGATGTTGCTTATATTTTGTGTTTGTACTACGAGTTATATCTTTGTTTTTTCCTTGTTTCATTCATTTTACGGATATTTTTGGAGCATTACATCCTACTCTCTAAGCGTCAACTTTTTTTTTGCACCGATGCAGATCTGGTGACGGCTTGTTATATGCTATAGTGTAATTCTGAAAAAAAATTCCCGAATTGCTGAAATAGAGTTGAAGCAATAACTCTATATTTGCTATGGAGCTCGCAAACAAATTAAAAAAATTGCATATTTTTAGGCCTGATAAATTCGCTTTACAGCGTTGGCTTGACTAAAGACGCCATTGTTTTTTATCATCCCCTAGCATTGGCTTGACTAAAGACGCCATTGTTTTTTATCTCCCC